>VYZR01108374.1:55043-83057 GCA_013400675.1 Oxylabes madagascariensis | reverse complement strand
TTTTTTTTTTTTAAGAAAGGGGAAAAAATTATCATGCACTGAAAGAAATGTTGGCCTTACTAGTGCTGGTAGGAATAATTAGCTACAGAGGCACTGAGCTGCGATGTCATGGTGGAGGAGTGTCCTGTGCTTGCTGGGCTGCAGGTAGCTGTCTTTTTCCACTGGTATGGCAGTTATTGGTCCCAGAAATATTTATTTTTCCTCTTACAGCAGTGAACTGGTTCTGAGATGCTGAATTCTTCCTTCTGCCCCAAGTTTCCTGTGTGACCCAGAGTGCAGTAGTTAATGACTTGACAGTTTAGTTTTCCAGCTGTGATTTTTTTTTCTTTTGACAAATATTGCAGAAGTAGATTCTGCACTACACACAAAGTATTACACCACTGTGATGAATGGGACTGAGTGGCACAGATTTTGTAAGTCTTGACAGGTAGTATATTTAATTTTATAACTACACCTCCTGAAAAGTAGTTTCTTTCTAAATAAAGCTCTTGGTTGCTGTAATTTTGAGGCACTGGTAAAATTTTTATGTTTAGGAATTTGTTGAGGTATGAATCACTTCCCCTGCTCTGACCTTATTTTGGGGGCTCCTATTTCTGACCTCATGAATGATGCCTTGGGTGAAATGTAACAAGCTGATAGACTGTGATGATGTCTTCACAGTTGCCCACTGGTGTTGATGTGACACGTGAATGCATGTGTTCATGTCCCAGTGTTTACCAAAAATTTTGTCTGTGACTAAGATTAAGGGGGAGAGGCTTGGTTTTGACACTTATTTCAAAACAGCTCTGCAGAGTGAAGAGGAAACATTAATTAGTACTGAGAAAAAAAATTATTAAAGCAGGGCTGTGTTGGTGTGATGCCTTTGTTGTTTTGGAGA
The DNA here is from genome assembly GCA_013400675.1 of Oxylabes madagascariensis. Taxonomy (NCBI): domain Eukaryota; kingdom Metazoa; phylum Chordata; class Aves; order Passeriformes; family Timaliidae; genus Oxylabes; species Oxylabes madagascariensis. The sequence goes on along the minus strand of VYZR01108374.1, from coordinate 82,180 downwards.
CTCTTTCTTTGTTAGCTACAGCCACAAGCGTGCACAAAGGAAGCTGGTTTACTTTCATGTCATCATGAGCAGAGTTAAGAAATTAAACTTTTTGAGGGCATTAACCTCCAGTAAGTTGCAATGATCCAGTGAGTGTTCACAGAAAGGATGTTCTCATCACTTCATAGCATCCTACTAAGTAGGAAAGAAAAAGATACTCTGAAAAACAGATTTTTTCAGGCAAACAATCCTAGCACTTTTTTTGGTGAAGTCAAGAGGGAGACACGGGACTTTGGCACTGGTCATGCTGCAGCTGTGTCCCTCAGGGCTGCAATCATTCACTTGCTTGGCTCAGCAGAACTTTTTATCTCCAGGTTTGCACTGCTGGTCAATAGAAACGTCTTTCTAGGTGATTCTTTGAAATCAGATAAATCTTCCACTGCTTACTTTTTGTTTGTAGCTGGTATCTCAAAAAGGTCATATAACTGCAGATACCATGCAAACAACTCATCTTTATAAACAGCTGGCTTGTAACTCCAGTGGAGCTACTGCAGCAGAAACACTTGACAGTCTTTAACACTTCCCTGGAATTTGTTGTAAAGAAAGGGACGTGTCATTTAGCGTTCACCATGATGTAGCCCATTACAGAGAGTACATCTGTCATATCTGTAAAACTACCTGGCTCTAGAGAAGTGTGTCTGTGACAGGGACACAGTGCCTCTATTTAGGTGAATAATCCCCTGAATGCCTCCTAAGCTTAATAGAAAATTGTAACAGGTCAGGAATATTATTTAAGTGAATAAAATACTCTGAATGTAAAAAACCAGGATACAAACTTTGGATGCTGCAAGTTAAATTGTCATGGCTGATGTTATTGCAGCACAGCTTGCTAATGACTAGGTCATTAGTTTAAAATGTTAATGAAACTTAAAGATTGAGAAGGCCATCATGAATGAAATATGGGCTACCTTCTCTCACGCAAAAACTTTTGTTTTAGGAGATATATGTCCACTGTTAGAGAAAATTAACCTCTGTGCAAATAAAGATTGCAAAAAGTGATTCTATAAAAATAAAGGCTGTGCTCTAAGAGAATTCCTATGTTATACTAAAACAAATGAAGGTGGGATGCAGTATTTCTACAAATAATGTCCCATACATGTCAGTGCTAAGGATCTCTAAACTTACTCTCCAAAATGCTGTTTGTAAATGCTTTCTGAAATCTAAGCCTGACATTGATAAACATGGTAAACCTTGGTGTTTTCCGTAGATGCTCTTCACTGAGCTGACTCACAGAAGCCTGAGGAGCTCATCCCATCTCCATGGGTTAGAGCCCTTCAGTAGCAGTGCAGCAAGTCCATGAGTACATTACCTTGCCATAGGCTGAAAATCCCAGAGCACTCAGCAATTGAACAGGAGGAAACGCAAGTTTAGAAAACAATTTTATTAGACAAATTATTTAGACAAATTATACACAGAAAGCTCTGCCACTTGTAACTGAGGCCTCCAAAAAGTGTTTTGTATATCTGTATAATAGGCAACACATCAAAATAGGCCTATTTTAAATATCGTACATGGTTAACAGGTTTTTTAATAGCTAAAATCACTGCAACATCTGGTATGTCCCTACGTAGCTTGTTGGAAAGAAAGTTTTTTTTTTTTCCTTTTTTTTTTTTTTTCTTTTTTTTTTCTTTTACTTGAAAGTGTGGATGAGTTCATGAATGTTACAAGGGGGAAGCAAGTTGTGCATGCTTTTAGACACTTGCTACCCTGGAAACAAAATGGCCTTTTGCACGATAAGAATTCGTTCTGCCTTACACAGTAGACAATATTTGAAGATTTAGTACAAAAAACAGTGACAGTACAAGATGCTCCCCCAGAACAGAATTAGCATCAAAATAGAATAGATCTGAAGAATATACCTTTTAATTTATCCTAAAGCAAACCACATAGGCTGATTTCTATTAATCTTAGCCAAAGAATGAGTTAGATTAAAATAAGTGTATGGTTGCGTTAAAAAGAAAACCAAACCAAAAAACTCACAGGATAAAACTGCTTGCTTTCTACTTAACCGCATTTTTAGTTCAAGGATTACAAATTGAAAGCTCTTCCTACATTTCTAACAGGTAACAGTGTTACTTGAAAAAGCTGGTGCCAAAGTGGGCACCTGTGTTGCTCTCACTGCTGTTCTTTTTCTTACTTTATACAGTTGGCACTAATGTAAAAAATACATAGCTCCTCTAAATCTAACTTAACATAGGAAAGGGTTAAACTGAGTGCCTGTTCATATTTTTTCCCTTAGAACAATATGTGATTATAATTAAGGCCACATCTATGTATCTTGAGGGCGCTTTTTTTTTTTTTCCTCCACTAACGCCATTATTGTATTGATCAACTGTGCTGACTTGGAAAAGGATTTATTGACCTTTGATCCATGTTTAACTGCTCTAGAGCTATATCAGTTGTTCATGGACATGGTATACCTAAGAGAGAGTTCCATTTGTTTAATTAATTAAAAGGAAAGTTATCAAGATTAGCCTTATAGAATGCTCAAAAGCCAATGCAAAACCTAACCAAAGGAGTTACATCTAGGTACAAATGTTAAATTGCCCTGGATGCGCTAATAGAAAAGTATAAAATATGCTCTGTTGGCAAACGATGCAAGTCAGAATAATGTTAAAGCAACCTGTCTTTTCTAAATGAAAAGACACCCTGCACTGTACATCTCTCCTGTATACAACACATTTTTACTAAAGCTTTATTAAATGAATTGCAATAGCAACGGCTGCCATTTTATAGCTATATATACATGTATATATATATACACACATATCTGTGCATATATATGTATATATATATATGTATGAGATACTAATTTATTTAACACAACAGAGGCTTCTACCATATGATACAGTTTACTGTACATAAGAAAAACTTTTAACACTGTACAATCACATAAAGGTCATATGCACTGTTGCAGTGCAAAAGTAGATTTAACTGTAGTCTTTACTGGCATAGTAATGGCTTTTTGTAATCCTACAAAATTGCATTCTTATATTATGGGGCCTGAATGATCTTTGAACTTCATTTGTTTTCCTTTTTTTTTTCTTTCTTTTTTTTCTTTTTTTTTTTTGTTTTGTTTTGTGTCTTTTTGCCTTTTTTTAAATTTTTCCATTTTTTAAACTGCAGGGTTTGCCTTTGGTCCACAGTTAAAAGGACACACAGCAGTGGAGCGCTGACTGGATGCAGCAGAATACATGAAAAATACTTCAGTTATTGCAATTATAGTAAAAAAAGGCGGTGGGGGAGGAGGAGCGAATGCCCTTCTGTGAAGTAATCCTCAGGGTTTTCCTATGCATGAATTGCTGCTTATTTCCTATATTTAAAGTATATGAAAAGCCTGAAGTAACCAAAACCTAACATGGTGATAAACCGAAGAATAAGTGATTCAAGTAGTACAGAGAATAAGGGGAGGCAGAAGAGACCAGACTAAGAAAGCAGAGAAGAGGAGGAGGAAGAGTTGCTACCAATAATTCTGATTCTTAAATAAAATAAAGAGAAAAACCCCAAAACAACCCCTGAACAGAAAATAACCCCCAAACAAATTAAAAAAAAACAAAACCAAAACCAAACCCAAACCACAACCCTCAAAACCAAAAAATAAGGAAGAGAAGAAAGGTTACATCCATGTTAGTCCCACAATATTACAGCTGCTCCTTGCAAAGGGAGTCCTAAATAAGAAACAGTGAAGAAACTTGTTCTGATGCTCAGATGGAAGTACCTCGGTCTGGGTCACTACCGATATTCAGGCCCAGGGTAGGAGTTGGTTGGTACGGGATAGATGACATTGTTTTGATGGGGCTTCTGAAAAAGCCCCCATTGGGTGCCCTGTGCCTGAAAGGGCCAGTTCGGTGCTCGGGCACGCTGCCGAAGGAGAATCCCGAGGCGGCTTTAGCAGACAGCGTGCGGCTCAGAGTCTGGATCTGCTCTGGTATGAAGGTGGTTGTGGTGATGTGAGTGTTCCTGAAGTCACTGATTTGCTCCAGTGCCTGACGTGTGGGTAAAGTGTCAATGTCCAGCGGGGTCAAGTCAATCGATGAGGTGGAGAACTGTTTATGGGGACTGTCGTCGTCTGTGCAGAGGCTGTTCACGCGCCTGTGGAGGTGCTCCAGGTCGATCTCCTTGTCGTCCTGGGGAATGAGAAAAACAAGAGACACCACTCACCATCGCCATTTGTGCTGGGCTGAAGTTTCACAAGGTGAGCAGCTTTGCTCGGGGAGCACAAGGCACAATTAACTAGAGCTGGCTCTTAGCTGACGGTGTCCTGAATGTCACCAGTGAACTCCCCCACCGCCTGAAGCCAGGTGGGCAAGGCCAAACTGAGGCAGACCCTTACACCACAGCTACCTCCATACCCTGGATCCAAGCAACAAAACTCAAAGCCCCACTGGTAGATTTTCAGGAAAAGGCAAGCTCGGAGCTAGGTGGGTTAGACTAGCAACAGCTGAAAGTAAACTGCATAATCTCAAATGCCTGGAATGATGCCAGTTCTTCAACTCCACAATGAGAACTAAATTTGGATGTCAACATGGGAGGCTCTGAGGGATCAGGTTGCCATCTTTGTCATCCTCTCAGGGTTTCAGGAAGGGCTAGAAACTTCTCAGGTTCCTTTTTGTCTTTATAATGTAAATTGTGGTATAGAAAAGCTGAACATACAGAGAAAAAACCCCAAGCACTGGTGACTCATTGACATTGCACAGAAAGGAGTACACCAGGCAATTTTAAATTACAATGCCAACAGAGGGATTAATTATCTCCTTACCTACAAAGAAGCAATTCCATCTATTCTGATGGAATTATACTTTTGTGGGTGAGAAGAGAAGGCAGCCTGATGTATTTATATTATATATTATCACTTCTCTTACCTCTGTCCCTTTTCCTTCTTAAATCTCTCTTGCCAGAGAATGCAATTAAACAGGTTTGTTGGTTATAATTGAGAATTTAAATGCGTGGAAGTTAAAAAAGAGGAGAACGCCCTAGGTGACCCAATAAATCACCTGTGTTGTACATACATATTTCTGCTGAACTGCAAAGCTTAATTCAAAGCAGCATTAAATACACACGTACAGGGATATTCCCTCAGTCTAAGTAGTGCAGCTCATTCAGAACAAAAATCAATTTCAACTAACCTTAAAATTTACCTTAATCTCTGTGAAATTTACTGGCTCTTCCAGGCCACTAGAAATATCTCACACTCTAGGACCTCACAGAGGATAATTAGGCAGCCGATAGATGTGCACTGATGACTTCCAGCCTTGATTACTGAAATTCATTGACTGGCTTGATCCAGAGCTCCCTGAATCAATGGCAAAACTCCTAGTATACCGAATGGGCTTGAGATCCCTCTTTTCTCTAGGAATGAAGTCAAGCACTCTGAAAAAGTCCACACCTAGAACAAACTGCAGCAGTTCATCTATTTAGCAGAATGGATCACTGAACATTTGCGCTGGCACCACGCCGAACACAGAGCCTGAATGGAAGGAGACTGAGAGGCCAGCTTCCCTCCAGGACTGCACCCTCCGAGGGCAGGGACAGGGAGACAAACCAGGGAAAAAGGGGAAGGGAACAGGGCATCAGGGATCTCCCAGGGACTGGATGATCACTGACCACAAGGGCTTTGGTTTGGGCTCATCATGGGAAGGAAAAAAATGCAGTGCTCATTTCTCGGACTTAGCTTTCTGTCTATCGTTTATTCACAGGTGGACATAGACATGGATGCACATAACAACCACACAGGTGACATCAAATCCAAACGCATTCACCAAACGCTATCTCCTAAAAAAATTTGGAGCTGCATATGGATGCAGGAGAACTGGGGCCACATCAGAAGCTAAAGAAATCTACAGAGGCTCGATTAGCGTGTGCAAGTCATGACTATGTCTCCGAGGGACAGTCCTAAATATTTTCCTTTTTTTTTTTTTCTGGTTTGTTTTTTGCTTGTTTGTTTTTAATTTTGAAAAAAACAAACATACAAATTCTTTGTAATTTAAAATGCCAAATGGGAAAAGATTGGAATTCCATAGCTTCTGAGCCTCTAAGAGTAACTCAAAATAGTCCTCTTTCTTTTACAGAGATGCATTTGGGGCTAGGGTCAGACCAGTGAAAATATATAAGCGGTGATAATCTCCCATGCTTAGCCCACAACCCAATCTCCACCCAATCGATACACCAAAATGAGACCCACTCACAGTAAGATTGTGCATATCTCCATAATATGATCTTTCCTCTTCTCTCTTGTGTGATCAGTAGTGAAATATTCAGCAGTTTTCACATTTAAATTATCATCAGGCTTCAGAGTCAACATCCCATTGAGATTACTGGGGCGGTTCATACTTCTCTCAGAGCTACTGTTTAAGGCTGTCTGCAGACTCAGGCAGACATCAGTGAATGGGTTACTTCTGGCACGCGACCGAAATGTTATCTTCGCAACCATTAGACAATTTTTTTCAGTATAAATGCTTGCATTCTGGAGCACAAGATGGCAGCCACCAGGAAAAAGGGTTGGCTTGCTGACCACAAACTGGCCCAATCTGACCCCCGATTCTGGACTAGTGGCCTGGAAGAGCCAATGGATTTCATGGAAGCTAAAATGAATTTTAAGAAAGTTAGTTAAGATGTATTTCTTTGCTGAATGACCCCCACATCCAGGATAATGGGGACATTCAGCACATACGTCCACGTTAAACTCACTTTTGAGCCAAGCTTTTCAATTTAACATTGAGATGAGCATTTAAGTGCTAAGCTAATGGCCATATAATAAACATAAAGGAGGCCAAATTATACCATTTGTGGAAAGTACACGCTTGAATTTTTCAGCATTTGAAAATTGAAAGAGAAAATTTTATACTTGTGTAAAGTATCTGTGTTGGTGTTTTTTTCTTTTCCTTTGTTATTGATTTTCATGTTTTGCACCAGATAAAGTATGAAGTTCTGAAACTTTGGGTAGACAACAATCAAGTAAATTTTAGTGTTTTAAAATATTTTGCCAGGTGAAACTACATGGTTTCCATTCCTGAGAAACCCAGTTTAAAGACTAGAGATTCCTTTTTTTTTTTCCTTTTAATAATGGTCCGGTCCAGATCTTGAACAAAAAAAAAAAAAAAAAAAAAAAAAAAAAAAAAAAAAGCTTGGGAATTAAAACAGGCAAGAAAAGATTAAATGTATTTTAACATCAGTGCCAATGTTGTCTAATTAGGTGGTGTAATTAATCCTGCCTGATTAGACAGCATTAGATTAGCAGGAATAAACACAATGGAGAAAGTGCAGAGAAGGCAAGACCACTGCACACAAATTGACAGCAATAACCCACAAGCTACACAGATGTGCCTAAGCTACACAGACAGAAAAGCTGTATTTGATAGTGCTACATTAAAGCTCGTATTTAGGTTCAACTTTGGGCATTGCTTCCAAGGATATTTTAATAAATCATTTTGTCCCTAATTTCTTTTTAGCATTTTGTAGAGATAAAAACTTAATTATGAATATAAGAAATTTGGTGCAAAGTTGCACAAGGCTCAGATAACTGGTAGAGGGACAGGTAGATTACCACAGGAAGGAAAGCATTACACATGCAGGTATAGAAGCAAGCTCATCTCAGGTGTAAAATAACATATTTCTCTGTGGCATCTGTACAAGATTTTCTGAAACAAGCCTGTAGCAGGCTTCAGAAATAAGTCAGGCCTGACCCTGGAAAACCTAATGCAGTCTTGCTTCCTTGGACTTCAGATGAAATAACAAAAACTGAAGTTCATGGAAGTCTCAGGAGCTTAATGTTTCTGAAAATGGGGACAAGCTTATTCAAGAAGCTAACAGCTGATTAAAAGGGTAAATTTTGCAAATGTATTTTAAAAAACTCAGCCACTGAGCTTAGGGGATGTATTTTTCAAGAAGGAGCCAAGACACCTAGTGAGAATTAGCAGTCACCAATGGGAACAATGAACTAAATATTGATGTATTAATAATGTACTATTCTACAAGTAACAATTGTGTTTTACTCAGAATAGTTGCATATTTATACATCATCAATACACATTCATTTTTATTCAAGCTTTTCTAGAAAGAATAGCTAGAAAGATTTTGAAGAACATCATTTACCTTAAAAAAATCAGGAAGCTAATGAAATATCTCTGAATTTGATTCCCCCACCCTCTCTAGTGCTATAAACTCAAGGCATTAATCTTTAGGGTGCATGAAAATTCCCCAGGAGAAATGGAGGATCTAATACCTCTTTTGATGGAACCCGGGAGCCTTTCCTTTTATTCCACCACGTTTCCAACATTGCAATGAAACAGGATAGGACAATCCCTGCAGCGAGGATGCAGAAAACACCTGCAAAACTTTTTATGTCCAGGGCACCTCCTTTCTGTTTGGTATCCACAGATGAGTAAAGATCACACTGACCGTTCTTCGGCCACCACTTATGCTTCAGTACGTCCATGTCACCGTTCTGCTGCAGCTCCAAAATCCTTGGGGAGAAAGCACAGAGTCAAGGGTTACAGTGGGGCAGTGGCACCTGAGAGCGTGAGGGTGTAAATCTGACTGCCTGCAACCTTCCCACGTGTCTTGGAAAGCCAAACAGCAGATGAACCTGCACAGATTGATTTAGCCAGAAAACAAAGCTTGGGTATGGGCTTGCCTGATAGACTGAGCATATGGATATCTATGTTCCACTCCAGAAACAGCAAAGCACACACGAGTCTCTCCTTCCTTCTTTTAACAAACTCAGTGAAAATACTTTACTTCATATACTGTATTTTCTCAATTGGCTTTTACTAGTCTAGGTCAACTGACTTTCATAGTCAGTCATTATTTCACAGTCATTAGATATCTGACAATATTTTGCATTCTAATCATTGGAGAAGAAACATTTCAGTTAAAAAATCAGAAGGAACATACATTTCAGATTTACCACGTTACACATGACATTGTTGTAAACTGATCTTTGTTGGGTTACCTATACATTTGCTGCTTTAGAGAGAGAGAAAGCCATCTTATTGCAGTCAGTGATGACCTAAACCAGACTTGCTTAATGTCAGAATGCCACCTGATGATAAGTGATTCCACAGGAAGGTACCTTGCTGTGGAAGTCACTTGTCCTTGGACCTACACACCCAGCCTGCGGCCAAATATTTACTGGGCAGCTTGCAAGGACAACATACTTGGCTGGACTTCCTGTGGGATGAAATGTTTGAGAAATGAGAATTTTGTTTGGAAGAATATTTTCATATTTTTCATATTTACTCCATTTATTTTTGAGGAGAGGTTTTTTTTTTTTTTTTTTAAAGCATCCAGAAATGACTAGAGTAACAGCTGGGTGCCTCTGGTTATCCAAGACAAAAAATTCAATGATTACACCTAAAAAGAATAAAACAATGGAAAAGTTTTCCTTCACGTAATAAATTTATTTTTCATTTCAGTGTGGGAAGGCAAACAATTATTACTGCAATCATTTGACACAGCATGCAAAAAAGTCCAAGTGCACACAAACCAGCAGAGGTTTGGGATGTTGCTACCAGAGAGACTGCAGTGTACTGCAGGAGGAAGGAAAGCTGTCCCACTGTCTCAGGGCTACCACAACAGCTCAGTGCAGTGGTCTACATCAGCCTTGAAAGGGAGCTGGAATGCACCTGGGGACCACAGGGCAGCTGCTCTGTACAGAGGTGACTCAGTCTCTGACGCTGCTTCAACAGGTAGTTGTGTCCACAAGGCCACTTAATTTGCTATGGCACATCCAAATGACCACATATTTCTGCTGTGGTCTTACCAGGAATAGGAGGCTTGACACCAGTGGCTGAAATCCCAGCACAGGTCTGGAGGGAGCTCCCACTTCCCACCTAGTGTGTCTGGTGGCTGGGATCATGACCTTTTCGGAGGGAAACAGCTTGTTCACCCTTGTGCTGTTCCAGAGAGAGCAGTGCTCTAAAGGAACAGATCACAATTGATACATGTGTCCTTAGAGATGCCAGAATCATGTTGTTCTCGTTGCTTTGCGTTTGTAAGAAGTGGGACAAATTTTGTGCAGTGCCTGCTGATAGTACATTGCTCAAAGTCCCACCCTGGAGAAAGGTATTCAAGGTCGGAGTTGCCTGGACTACATTTTGACTTCTCTCAAACCCAGAGACAACTTAGGGAAGGCTCATCCTGAAAAAGCTTTCTGATGGAGCAGGAATACCTCAAGGATGGGAGTATTCTCTGTTTTGTTGCAAGAGACCAAATAGTTGTTATGAGCCACCCATGTTCAGATGAGCTTTGGAGGGATGGGAACATAGGCAGGACTGCTGCCATTGCCACCTGCAGCTGCCTGCTGGGGCTGTGTAGAGAAGCTCGGGGTAGACCCAGTGACAATCGGAGATGCAACTGGGATAAACTGGTAGATAAGAAATTCCAACCAGATAAGAGGAGAATCGGAGAGGTCAAACAATGGAACAGAGAATTTATGGCATCGCCACCCCTGGTGAAATTCAAAGACCCAGAGCAATTTGACCTGCTCTAAAAAAAGGGCTGAACTGGAGACCAGATTACTCCTCTGCAACTGCAAACAGGGTCCATACACTACCCTCGATCATGGCATACAATCCTTATGGAAAGAACTTGTCTTCATTCTGGTTCTCACTGTCCTGGGATCCTGTATTAGGATTTAGGTGAATAATTTGGCCCAAATAGTCCATTCCGAGAGGTTAGGAAGAGCAGACAGCCAGCATAAACAGAACCCCTTTGTGTAAGTTCTTGTGGAGTAATAGTCAATTAATTTTCTCCACCTACTCCAAACATACGTGTTTTTATATTTAGGAATTACAGTACTATCTACCCAAGGCAGTAACAGAACAACACCCATGGGGTTTATTTCCCCCAGCAGTGGCTCTAATCCCTGAGCAGGGCTATTTTCTCTCTTTTATTCAGTCAGGAATAGAATGAACCATCCAAATGATTGCTCTATTCTCATTAATTAAATGATTCTTCACTTGTCAGTATAATTCCTGATTATACAAGACATCTTTTTAACAAAAGGCATTTGCATAAAGACACTGAGCTTTGGCTTGTTCCTTAACGGAGATTTATTCCTAATTGTACCCCTGGTAATTATTGGCAATTTTCTTTATGGATGTAACATGTAAGTTCAATTCTTTAAAGGAAAACATAAAAAATGCAAGAAAAAATTGTAGTAGTAATGGTATCGTTACATGGGAGAGCTCAAGAAGTGGAAAAGCTTATAATGAAGCCTTGTAAAAGTGCAGCTGCAAGCAGATGTTGAGGGATAAAATATATATTGAGAGAAATGATAAGAGCACTAATATCTAACTATATTTACAGCACGCAGAGAAAGAAGGAGATCCTGCTTCTGTTAGGCTTCAGAAACACTTCATTTCACAATTTACCTGTTTGTGGAATCAAAATAAAAGTTAACATATTAAGGAGATTTAACACTTCTAACCTGTCGCTAGTTATGAAAGTTCCTATTTTTGTAGCTCATTTTCGGAAACGAAAAGTGCGCTGTTATGGAAATTCCGGGAAAAACAAAGGAGGAAGGGAGGTTGCTCGCAAGCAGGCACGCCGCCACATGGGCACTGCTATCCCTGCGTGCTGCAAGGAGGCTCCCACACGATGGCACTCTTTCCACAAAAATACGTGGATTTGCCGCGGCTCCTGGTGGGTTCCCCGATGCGCTAATCAGATGTACCTGTTGGGTGGCAGACACTACAATCAGCTTGTTATTTGATTTTCAAATTTAATAAATGACTAAAGTAATAAGGCATTAACTAAATGCTCTGAATGATAATGATGTTCTAATGCTATAGCTCCAGCAAGTGCCTCTCTTTCCTAGTCCCAGATTTTTACAACTGAACCTTTTCCTCAATGGCCTTGGCTCTTTTGAACCTGCTTATTAGTACAGAGTAGTACTGTGAGACATAAGCCAGTAGAAATTAATAAGCAGGGTGCATGAGTTCCTGATGTTTTGAAATACCATAGACTTAAAAAGCTTACAAAAGAAGCCTATATATTGAAATAATCCGATTTGTCCAAAAAACATGACCTTTAAAACTTGCTTATGGATAGAGCGCAGGTCTTAAATATATTTTTCTTTAGCAAGCAAAGTGTTAGAGTCACATTTTTCAAAGCAATGACGTAAATTTATTGAGCTGCACAAAAGAAAATGGCTGTGTGTGTTTTAACTGATTTGGCTCTGAATTCACAGTGCCAAGTGATGTCTCATGGATATAAACACAGAAAATGAAGCTGCCTGTGGTTTCCAAATCTAACAGGGATGTGAACAAATCCTAATGAATCAATGGGAATAGGGCTGGATTCCACTGGGTAACTACATACTTTTCTGCTGCCGGTGACATGGAATTACTCCTCCAAAATACCCACAGATAAAATCCCCAACTTAGTATGATAGGAAGGTGTCACAAATGCTCTGAAATTGAGACTTCTGTGACAACACTTTTTTGATCTAATTTCATTCTTAGCTATCAGTAGTGAGCACGAGATATGAGAGGCCATTTACAATGATATTGGAAATGCCAATGCACGTTCTGGGATGTCAAAGGTTACTGAATATCAGCTTCCTGCACCAGGAACACGTTGTCCAGAGGGATAACTTCCCCATTGGCACTGATAAGGAAGAGGATGTGATGAGGTGCTTGCCTCTAGTCAGCAGATCAGACTGGTGCAGACAGCAGAGATGCAGAGCCAATGTAATGAATGCTCACTGTTGAAGGCGGGGGGGAAATGTAAATAATAAAAATAAAAATGCTACAGTTGTGTACCTTGGTGGGCTCTGCCTCGGGAGCCTGAGCCGAAGGTCCCAGCCGTTGTGCCGGGGGCTCACACGGGTCGCCTTTGGGGAGCACTCAGTGCTTGCAGATGGGATCAGGCAGTGACAAGACCTCTGGTAACCTCTGCAGTGGCTAGCCAAAAATCATTCCTCAGGCAAAGCTTTCTCACTGGAGCTTTTCTATCAAAAGTCTAGTACAAAGTCTGCAGAATTTGGTTCTCCTCTTAAAGCAAGATATAAAACTAAGCTGATTTGTAATCATCCTTCAATTATCAAAGTAGACAGGTAAGGACCCACAAGGAGTGTTTGTGGGTTTTTTATTTCAGTGAAGCAACTGCCTAAATCTTTCCTATTCATTGCAGTAACTGGAGTGAGGCCAGCTCCTGTTGCATCTCCCTGAGCAAGCTTTAGATTTTGGCAAAGCAGGCTCCTCTCTCGGCAGCAGAGCAGCTTTCACTGGTGCCACCTGGAAGGCTGGCTCGGGGTTGTGGTGCCAGAGAGGGATGGCTGCTGCCTAGCCTGGCTTGCTTCCTCATGGGGTAGGAAGTAGGAAATAAGAATGGAGAGCGGCAAGTAGGAGACTCTTGGAGTACTTTTCATCTCCTCTCCCACCAGTGGTACCTCACTGTCCCACTGAGACCTGGTGAGTTTTCATTATTTTGCCCTCATCTTTGAGACCTGGCGGGAGACACACATTGATGCTCAAACCCTTGACTTTGGTGCCATAAATCATATTTATAAGATTTATAGCATCACATTGCAGCCATAAAAAGGATGTGTGGGAAGGTGTAGGGCAGAAGTCATTGCTCTGAGGTGAAAGAAAGAGGGGATCACTGCCAGTGCCTGCTTCTGAGTGGATGAAGTGATGTTGGGAGAGCTTGCAAAATGAGCAAAGCACCTGGAAGCAGAGATCATTATATCTATATATAGAAATATACCAGCCCTTCCTTCAACTACAGATCTTGATATGTGTGAGAATTTTTGGTTCTGAAGAGACTGTTTTCTGTTTCTCTGTGTGGATTTTTTTTTTGCCAGCTTTTTAATGAGCTGCCAATCATGGGCTCCATGAGAGGATATTTTGTGTGCCAGCCAAATGCTGCCGGATTAGACGAAGCAGTGCTCCCTTTGCACCCATTCCCACCACTTAACCCAGCAAAAGAGTGTCCCTGGGTCCAGCTGCAGAGCCTGTTTTATGGCAGGGACTCCAAGCAGATTTAAGCCCAGCCAACTGGAGGCCCATGGGGGCAGGCAGGTGGCTGCCTTCTGCTGTGCCCTTCAGCAGGGCTCGGCCCCACACTGCTGTCAGTAGGAACACAGTGCACAGAAACAAGGATAAGCATCCTGCCTTCTAGAGATGACAGAAGAAGCAGTAGTAAACTAGAGCTGCTGTTCAGCATTAAGGATTTGCATATCAAACAATATTAAAAGAGAGGACGTAGCTGACCCTCTGTTTTGTTCAGCAACAAACCATTACCTTCTAAAGATGTAGCAAACATGATTTGGATCCCATAAATTAGCATCACTTTGTTCAATTTAGAGAACTTCTTTTGACTTAAATCTGTTGAACTTACATGGATACTCTCTTTCAAATGCAGAAGGCTAACCTTAAATGAAATGGCATCTGTAGGAAAATGAGATATTAACTCTATATTACATGACTGGTGGAATCTGATAAGGACGGCTGTACAATAGTTTTGTTCAAGCTGAACAGCTTTGCTGAGTACATACTAACAATTCAGAAACCTACATAAAGATAAAAATCAAGTTATTAAAGATCTTCTGCTTACTTTTTATATAGAAAAATAGAAGTGAACTTTAATGGCCTTTCACTGTGAAGAACTTTCCTGCTCAGGAGAAAGCAGTGATAAAAGTATTAGTACCTATTTATAAATCCCAAATGACAAGAGAACATCTACAGACAGTTGCATAAATATGATGAGTTCATTAAGCTCAGCGCTGTTATGGTAAACACCAAATTAATTCATTATGGTGAGTCACGGTACACCGCCAGCCTTATTAAAACAAAGAAATGTACTTTCAAGGTACGTTGGTTCCTGTGCACTACCCACATTCCAGCCCCCTTTTAGAAAATTACTTGAAAAATGACAGTTACTAAGCTTTATAAAAAATTCAGTACTTCATGGCCACATGAACACCCTGGACTTAATTTTCCTCTTGCTTTCATTACCATAAGCCAAAAGCAAGAGCAGGAACAGCTTGTGGAGTCTGCAGAAGAACTGAGCAGGCTTTGATGTGTTCCCCTCCACTGGGACAGATCTGCACTCCCCGTCCTCCGTTTGCCCTGGGAAATGTGTCTTTCTAACTGCCCGTGCTTCCAAAGTTGCCTCCAAGATCCCCAGATCAGCTGTGATGCACGGGACTGCCATAGGATGGAGAGACAGTACTCCTTCCTAAATTTACACTTCCTTCGTGTTGTCCCCTACAACACTGGCGGCACACAGAATTGATATTGTGGCTTTATGAGCAGAATTTATGATTAAACGCATATCACTCGAGGACTTGAGTTGCAGGTCCCAAGCAGTATGTAAGTAAATCAGGAGCTCCTTTCTTCTCTGAAATTAATCAATAATTTCACACAGAATCAGGAAACCCCAATGTCCAGAGTCAGCAGGAATCTCATCATTAACTTTCAGACACAGAGCACACCTGGGAGTCCCAACCCTTCTGGATAGGCTGTCACAAAAGTGGCATTTTTCTGAATCAGTACAGGATACCTCAATTAGCCAAAAATGGAAAGCTTGGATCATGCCCTTTCAGCCACTGCATACTTCTTAGATGTCTTCTCCCTCAACTCTCACCTCACTGAACATTTCCTCCAGTGTCACTTGTCAGCTGACCCCTGGCTGAGAAGCCCTGTGGTTAACAAGCCATGTAAATAACTGCTCTCCTGCTTAGCAGCAGAAAGAAAACAACTGAAACAAACACTTTAGTTTGACTTTGTTATTGCTTTTCTTTCCAAGACTGAGATGCAAACAGTTATTAGGCTCAATTACTATTTCAAAGTGCATTTTCAGACATTTTGGACACAAAGCAGTAAGTCAAACACCAAAGGTTTGCATTAAGAAAACATCAAAATGAAATACTAAAATATTTGTCTTTTCTTTAAAGGAATTATTTTTTAATTAGATCCTGTGGAATGGCTTTAACAAATCCATTTAAACCCTCTACTGATGTGCTGTGAGAAGGATAAATAAACTAGTTCACTGAACCTGACCTAGCACTGTCTTCAGCTGAGGCAATTACATTAAAAATCAAATTATTAACATCTTAAGACCTTAAGAATTGTGGTGACTAGTGAATTTCAATTTTTATATATTGTATATGTTTAGGCTACCTTTAAAAGTCAAGCTTATTCCAGCTATGACAATATGGTATTTGCTAATATCAAAACTGGACTCCAATGACTTGACAAGAGGCAGAATGAAAGCAAGTGGAAGAGACGCAAGAGAGCTGGTAAGGAAAAGAGAGGGAGTCCCATGGAGACCCAGAGCATGTCTACAGTCAGAAAGGCAACACCTTGGGTGGTCTTTGAAAATGTCAGCAGCATCCTTAAGCATACTGTGATATTTGGGTTCTTGGGTGCAGGAAGAGATCTTTTATTTCAGTGTAAGAACCTGGAAATGATCATGTTTGCTTGGAGTCATGCTTCGGGCAGTGCAAAGCCTCATTCTTACCCAAACTACCTGCATCTGTATTTTGAGAAACAGAAGATACATCAGCTACACTAAGTCCCTTGAAGTGACAGTCTAGCACAGCTCTTTTTAAAAGCAAGAGATCTAGGTGGCCCTTGCATATTTGACATTTATCTGCTATTTACCTAAGCAAATATGACAAAAACATTTGGCTGATGATTCTGTCATGTTTTAAACTGCTTGTACAGTGGTTTTTTTAAGCACTTAAAAATTTAGAACAAAATCTTCAACATTTCCTTTTTGATAGTGTTTAAATGAAGGATTTACATACCTTGACTTAAATATCATAATTTGGATTTTAGAGAACCCGAATCAATAGCTTATAGCTATCTCCAAGGTGAACAGAGTTGTTGATAGAACAGGAGAGGCTAGGCAGATAAATACAGAGTCTGAAGATCAAATCACAGTAATACACTTTGTGTCTGAAATCTGACATTTAAAAATACCTCAAATGCTTTTATCTTCTTGGTACTTGGTTACAGTGGTGAAAGCTTCCCAGATTCATTCCCATACAGGCTTTTAAACACACTGGGGTTTGAAACCACTATTTCTGTACATGAACACCGTAATAACCAACCTTATACATTTGGACATATACTGAGGAGAACCCTCTCCAGACAATCCTTCGGACAATGAAAGTAAAAATGTTTAAGATTACTGTATAGGATATATAATTACTCCAAAATTTAATTCATTACTTTGATTTGTTCTCCCAAGCAAAAGCATTTCATAGAGGAATCATTTCTAGATATACCCCAAAATACATTCCTTCATTAAAGCCTTTCTCAGATCATACCAATGAATACTCTTCAGATGCACACAGCAGTATAGAGGCTATCCAGGGACACCTAAGGAAAAGCCACAATTCTGCCTAGAAATCTAAGAGTCCCTGCTGAATTTACCAGAGGCACTGAGGAGTGGATTGGACTATACTTTAAAAAAATGGTATTTCTTATTCTGCACCTTGAGGTTTGAGGAATTTTACTTCTGCTGTTAAAGCGAAATGTGTATCAAACCACACTTTTGACACAAGCCTGGCCCAGGTTATAAACAGCTCTGCCTGAGATGGACACTCTGGAAATATTACTTAGGGCACCTTGGCTGGTTTGGGGCTTGCTCTGCCCACTTTCCCATCCAACCTGCATCAGGAAAGACTTCCCCCAAGACATGAGATCATAAATGTCTCTACCTCCATGAGCATTCAGATCTTTTAACATCCCCTTAATGTTAAAAGGGTGGTTTTTAACCTCTCCTAAAAGAAGATTATAAAAGATGAAGTAGTACCACTTTGTGACCAAGAAGCTGCCTGAGCACAGTGCTCTGCTCAATCTGTGCACAGCACGAACCCATGGGCTGTGCTGCTGCTGCCTTTTGCAACCCTGCTGCTCTTATGGATGGGGAGATAAGGTAGGAAGTTGCTCTTCTTCACCAGACTGAGTGATTACTTTCAAGAAGGCATCAGCATGCCAGGCTGCCACCTCTGTGTCCACACGTTTTCTGCCAACGGGAGAACTTCCTAGCGATCTGAATCCTTTTCCATGCTCTCCCAGGGCTACCAGCAATGTGGAGAGGTGAAAAAGCCTGGCACAGAAACCCTGCTAGCTGCTGGTGTTTAGGAAAGTTAAGAACTGATGGTTTCTTATAGCCCACCTTCCACCGCGGTGTGTGTCCAGAGGGGCTGCAGGCTACTTTGCATGATAGCAATCAGGCTTTAAGCAGCATAATGTTGGCTTGAAGGATCACACTACCTGAGAGTTCCATGTTATGAAGAAGTGTCTTGATAAGAACCAAGTGCCATTCAATCTGGATAATAATGTGCAGGAGGACTGAGTATTTCTTCTGTTAATAAAGGCATCTCCCTGGTAATGTTGCAGTTTTTCAGGAGCTTGGCTGTATTCTTGTCTCACAAAATTTGCCTAAGCAGGTCCCTGGTCCCCCCTGCATTTCAATAAGCAAGGGCTGTACCTGTTCATGTGTGTAATGTTAGTGCTGTTTTTTTTTTAATTTATTTTATTTGTTTGTTTGGTTTTTTGTTTTGTTTTGTTTTGTTTGTTTGTTGTGGTTTTTTTTTTTTGCCTCTGGATTTTAGTGGTTTGGGACAATTCAGAACAATCAAGACCTACCATTACTTTTGTTCCTGGAGGAAGCAGAGCAGAAAGGAACTAGCAGGAAGATCTGAAGTTTTGCATTTCACCTCATACCTTTTTTCCCCTGAAATGTAAGCCCATATTATTCACACATTGATTACTGATCTGAAGGTTATATTCTATTCAGCTCAGGAGAATAGGAGAAAGGAAACATAAGCTTGCATAGCAATGACAGCACACATCACTTGTATCTTAAAAGTATTCTACAGCTTGACCAACCAAATCTTCAATTACAGCAGATGCCTTGGAGCAAAAATCTTTCATAGTCAGCCAGACCAGATAATGGGCTCACTTGCCCTCCATTATTGTACCTCCAGTCATGTCTTTCATGGAATTATTAACCCCACTTGCAGTTTTGCAATTTCTACCATGTGAACCTCAGAGGAGGAATCTTGGGAGCAAATAAATGAGCCTTTCCCTCCTTCTCCCTTTACCCCCTCTCCAGTAGACACAGCTCATGAAGCAGCTTCCCATGCAGCTTCTCACAGGGGCCACTAAGCTGGGCTTGCTCATTGTCCCGTGACACCATGGCACAGCTGACTGGCATGGTTCATTGCTACAGAGAGAAGGCAATGCCAGGATTTCCTGTGTAATGTTACAAAACACATCCCATCATTTTCCTGTGCATTGTGCCAGATAAACTGTGGTTGAAAGATATAACCCCAGAAATAAAATGCAAGGCATACCCAGGTGTTATTCTATCATTTGCCCTGTGCAGAATGCCAATGGCTTTGTAGAAAATTTAACACTTTTATAGCATAGGTCAAAACCAAGAGACTTGGCACTGAGATTCAATTTGGATAAGCCCATGAGCCTGCTCAGTTGATCTGTGCATCTTTTTTTCAACATCAAGGGCATGAAGTCAAATTCTACAGCTCTTTTTTGGTAGCATAGAGAGTGAGCTCCTTTTTGCAGGCAGAGGCAGACCTGAGAGCTCCTGGGCGAGGGCTCCTTTTGCTGCCACCCTGCATGTTGTGCAGCTCAGAGCACGGGGCAAGTTTGGTGACAAATTCACCAGAGTTTGCCTAGTAAGGGGAGTCAGACGTACAGTAGATGCAGTCAATTGTAGGGTTTGGAGGAGAGGCACTTTTGCCTTTATATAGGGGGACCTATATAAAAAAAGGTCATCCAATTTTAGAGGAAGAATCAAGACTATCCTAAATTCTCTTGAGAAAGTTGTCTGGCAGGAGAGATGGAAACAGGATATTTGCAACCCTAACTTCCCAATTCCAGAAAGTAAAAGTTTACCTGTGGGAGGGCAAAGGAGGATAGTAACAGGCTTTCATTTTTACCCAGCCAGTTCACCTTTCTCTACCTCTGTGTCAGACTGAAAATCAGGATTCCACTGAATGCCCCTGTCGCCGTGGTGCAAATTCACAGCTGCAGAAGATGGCACACAATAAATCACTGTCCTCCCACTGAGAGCTGCCATAAATAATGCCACAGGAGCTCCCCCCTGCAAACAGCAGCTGCCTGCAACTGCTGGGAGCAAAGCTGTAATGCAGCCCCCAGGTAGGGAACAGAGAGAAGGTAAACCAGAACAGTCTGGAAAATAAGATCCTGGCATTTATCATCATGTTAACTTGTCAGCCTCTCAAAATATTTGTCTCTTTTCTTCCACAGGGGAATTTCTATAAGAAGTTGTCATAACTTTTGACTAATTTCAGGAATGCCCTATGTTAATGCTCTAAAAGTATCTAGGCTTAAAAGTATTTTCATTAACAGCAAGTATTACCACTCTACTTGTACAGAGCAGAAAGCTGAGTCAGAGGCCATGAAGCAAGAACGGGAAGCTCAAGCCTCAGGTAAGTGGTGAAAGCAGTGGCTGAACCCAGTTCCTGGTCTCTCTGTTCCTTTTTGCAGTTGGTATATTTGTTTGTTTTCCTGAGAGAAGTGTGGAGGAAAGAGAAGGCAAGGGAAAAGAGCAGTTTAGCAGACTACATGACAGGTGGAAAAGGCTGAAGACATGGAAGTGTATTAGCTATGACTTCCCGAGCAAGCAGCTGACTGACTCTATTGCTCAGTCTCTACATCACTGACAGCTTTGAAGGCTTGTGCTGCAGCACAGCCTCTCTCTTGCTGGCCACAAGCATTTCCCAAACACAGGCACAACCTTGGGGTTACCAGCAAGACCAAGCTCTGGGCAGGACTGGCCCAGAGGGGAATTCCAAAGCAATGATCCGTAAGGGACTTGAAGGGACATGGCCCTCACAGCAGCTGGACAGTACCACAGCCCCTCTCCAGTTCCAAAGGGATTAGAGCAGCACCAGAAGCCAGAAACATAAGGGGGAGGTGGAAAAAAGAACTGAGATCCTTTTCTACATTGCCAGCAAAGCTGCAGCATTTCCCAGCCCTTTACAACATCACTTGGCACCTTGAGCTCTGCACCATTCACCCCTTGGAGCACACAGCTGTCCTGAACTGCAATTCTCCACCTAATTTGGGTCAGACGAGCTCCAGGGGATACCTCTCTCCCTGGGAGCACTTGACTGAAGAGAGACATCAAGGGTATGTATTGCACACCTCATGGACACAGCCTGCAGATGGGGCTAAATAGATAAAATCCTGAGGTAATGTCAGATTCATTCCTCTCCTGCTTGGCAAAAAATGTAGGGGCAGGGGCTTTTTCCAGTTCTGTAAATACCTTTTTGTGATAAAGACGTATTCAAACTCTGACAATTGGTTAAAATCCGCCCCCCAAAACCATAAAAGACGCTAGGAACATTCAGATATAAAGATATGGCTGTGATTGACTGCAGAGATTGTGATGGTAGAAGGAGCTTTAGATGGAGACTGTTTGGTGGATATTTAAGGTTGGGCACATTCCAGTGAGGTTTGTTTGGTGTTTTTTTTTTTTTTTTAAGACTAGTTTCTAATTCTGATTTAACGATAAACTAAGAAGATTAGCGGTTTTTTTCCTTCCAATCTTCTCTTAGGTTTCAGACCAAAGTGGATAGTCTGACCAAGTTTTTCAGAGAGCAAGATACACATACAGGATGTGGACAGACTGGGCTCCTCTCCCTCTTGCCCAGTTCAAAGTAAGGGCTGAAAGTGCCATCTCCTTTATAACAGAGGCTGTCAGGTAGAGAAGTCATGCCAGAGACAGAGATAAGAGTCTCTTGTCCCTGCAAGTAAATCTTTACTTAAGGAAGCTACTGCAGGGGGCAGGAAAATCAGATATAGGAATCTGCTCGCATTAAGAAAAGCTGCAAACCTCTGGAAAAAATCAGATACTGAAGCTTAGGCTTCTTCTTATTTTTCCCCCCTTTGAAACAGAATGTTTGTTTTCAACCAGCTCTTTGAAAAACTGGAATTAAATCCCCAGCACAGCACTTCTCTGTTGGAGAGGGGCACCTTCAGCTGTAGTGCTGTTGGACCAGAGCCTGCATCAGCCACTCATCACCATCTCTGGCAAAGGTGGATGCGAAAAGTCAAAGCTCACCCACACTGCCTGCTCAAGAAAAGCTCTTTGTACCAGTTAAAAGATTATGGAGGGCCAGCAGCACTGCCTGCTTTGCAGAAGTGAGAGCAAACCCTCTGACACTCACCTTCTCTCCATTCCCATCCCTTCAGACGAGCAGAGCGCTGCAGCAGAGACATCCCAGCCAGCCACGTGTTGAGCACACGGCCATGTTCACACTGTGGGAGTGACCCCACACCTGCTGCCCAAGGAGCCTCTAACCAGGGCCTGGCTTTTCTGAGTGTGTGCTTCCAATTACAATTTGGTGAATGGCGCCAAAGGAAATGGAGCCAGCTGCAGAACAGGGCAGTAGAGTTTTCCCCCCTGCTGGAAACCCAAGTAACCCTGTTACTCCTGTAACAGGGATGGGAGGCATGTTTTGTTTTATTGCCACTGCTGGCAGAGAGGGAAGCCAGGCCAAGCAGCCCAGCACAGGAAGTTTTGCAGGCCAAAAGATAACTTATACTGGCTGATTTTCTTCTTACACTTGTTTTACTTTAGGGCAGTAATGCTGACAAAACCGTTGGTTCCTTTCATATCTACAAGAGAAGTCAGGTTTTATGTCTTGTCCATGACCAATAAGCTCCTTAAGACTGTGCACATATTTGCAAATTGAATTAATATTTAACATTGTAAACTTGATTTTTCCAAGCTTATTTTTAGTGCAAGCATTGAATCTAACCAGGCTTTAAGTGAAACCCTTTAGAGTTAAGAACGAAGTTCAAAATTACTGCTTTCTTTTTAAATCTTTTTCTTAAATAAACAAAGAGAAGAATAAATGCCATATGAAGACTCATGAGCTGCTCGACGGGGTTCAGTAGAAATAGAAATTCACTTTTAATTTAAAAATAATTTTTAGGACACTTTAAAGATTCCTCTTTGGTAATTTTCCTACAGAGGACATGAACCTGTTTTGTATTTACTCTGTTACCTGTCTTCCCAGGTTGTGCATGCTCCTGGAGTTTACTGGAAAAGTGGCCACATTACAGTGACTTCTGGGATACCTAAGCTTTGTTTACCTGCTTAGATTTTTAAGCAAGGAAGAGGGCTCTACTTTCAATACAGAGATTAAGGTCACACAGTTGCTTGAGGTCTGATGTCCAGAAAACACATGGAGAAAACTCCATGCTCCTTGGACACACTGATCTTTTGCATTGGCAACATTCCCCTGTCCTAATGAAGCCTTTTCTCTAAAGTATGTGCTGAGGAAGGCCAATAAAAATTTCAGGTTTGCATTTCTAAGCTGTTCTCTTCATTGCTTACAGTGTGCATTGCTGTGGGGTAGAACCCCAGAGTGTAACTCTGAGATGCTTGAAAACCAGAGGGAAAATGAAAGATGCATTTCCTTTTCTTTAGATGTATCCCTTTTGAAAAGCTAATCTCTTGTTTTGGGGGCTCTGATTCACAGCTTTGGGTTGTGCAGTGCTTTAGACCATCACTGTTTCTTTTCAGCCTGCAAACATGGGGATGTTATACACTCCTGTTCACCTCATAATACCAGTTGACT
Source organism: Oxylabes madagascariensis (assembly GCA_013400675.1). Lineage (NCBI taxonomy): Eukaryota > Metazoa > Chordata > Aves > Passeriformes > Timaliidae > Oxylabes > Oxylabes madagascariensis. The sequence goes on along the minus strand of VYZR01108374.1, from coordinate 58,542 downwards.
TCTGCTGTATAGATCACAAGTTTGAGGCAAAACAGATCACACACAAAGGCAAGAAAGATTAGGAGATAAAGGGTTATGAACTGAGGCCAAGATGAGCAATCGTACACTAAGAGAAGCGAGGCAGAGATGGGACATGAGTGGAGATGGGAAATCCCTGACAAGAAAGCAGTGAAGCCATCGTGATGTGATCAGGCTGGTAGAGATGATAGGGTGACTGAGCTGAGACAGGATGTTTAACCCAGAACACAGGAGGAAAAGTCTCCCTCAGCTGAGGGAGATGTCCCTGGGTTGGTGGGTGCATTAAGACATGATGCTGGCAGAGTCAACAGCAAATCTTTTCCTAACTAGGGCACACGGCCCCACAGACATTTAGTGCCTAATTGTCTGTCAAGATTTTTGACCTTCTGTGCCTTGATGGAGCTGCTCTCCTCAAAAAAAGTTCAGTGGAGGGGATGGGGCTGTCAAGCTGACTGACCTCATTTGACTGGAGAGGGAGCAGGGACAATATGGATGAGTGGTTGAGGGAAGTAAATGGACTAATTTTAGTCTCTCTGCCTTTTATCACAGTAAATCCCAGATGGGATCCCGGGGCTTTTCTGAAAGTCTGATAAAAAACCAGAGTTACCTGGTAAGTGGCACTGGAGGGACAGGTGCTCATGTACTCCGTAGAGACACGTAAAAATGGCACAAAACTTGCTAGTCACTGGGCCTTAAAATGTAGTTAGTTTCATTTCTTTTCATACTGACATACAGTATGTAACAACAAGAGGAGGATTTCAGGCAATGTTTTCCAAAGCAGCTAAATAACATGAGCATCTCAGGATTTTGCAAAAATACACCATAGGTTTGGGCAATTTTACCTTTCTTGACACACTATAAAGTGCACCCAATCCACCCCTAACCACTATTGAACAAGTGCTGCCTCTCACTGAATCCCTGACTATTTTGTACATTTTTTCTTTTTCAGCAACATGCCAGTGGAGTGGCAGCAGGTTTGGGGATCATAAGCACCTCAAAGGGAGTGCAATTTGACCACAAGGAGCACGTGCTACATTTTCCTCATGAGGAGGTGTTGTTCAAAGAGAGGTGAAAGTTTCCTGCACGAGAGCTTTTTGCTCTGGTACGAGACCTCAGCACTGAGAGCACCAGACACAGGCACAGAGCCCTGTCAGAACACAGCAGCAGGCAAATCCCATCATCTTTATGGAGCATGCAACGACACGCGTGGCAGCCAAGCAGCCAAGCTGTTTTCCTCCTTGTAATTACTTACAACATCACTTCTTAACCTGCACAGCACTGCCCCTGTCCACACTCTACCCCACTGAAACGCTACAAGATGTGAAGCCCTCACCTCATGAGCCGTCAAATATCATGAGGCACTAAAAGCTCTTAATTAGGCTGCCGTGGTTTAGAGGAAGCATTTAACACATGTGAAGCTTTTGAGAGGCCCTGAGAGAGGTCCCTGTCTCGTGGTGCTCATACGACATGAGCTCCAGGACATTACTGATCTTGACAGAAAATACAGAATGACTCCTCAGCTTCCTCCTGGTTACAAGGGGCAGGTGGGAAGAGCAGCCATGTGAAGCTGTACTGACAGCATCAGATTTCCCTCCAACACACGGGGCTCACTGTGCAGAGATAAAAAGTAGTGCAGCCATAGCTCCCTTGCCTAGCTAGTGCCTTTATGGTTTGTATCTGATAAAAGCCTGGTTCAGAAAAGGTCTCCAGCACAGACACTTGATTAAGAATGGAGACCACGGCCTTTAAAAAATGGAGTCTTTCTTATACACTAGATTATTATCTGTTCCTACTGGGCCAAGTTAAGCAAAAACATCCCTCAGCTGACTCATTTCAGCAGCCAACAGTTGCTCAGATTTTTCTTATTAGCAACTTCTAAAAAATTTCCCAAGTTAAAAAGCCCACAAGTAGCTAGAAAAAAAGATAAAAGACATCCATTGAAAAAAATAATTATCTTGATTATAGCGCAGCTTTGTCCTCCAAAGGGAAGGCAGTTTTTCCACAAGACAGCGTTGCTCTAATGGAGGATGCACTTTAAATAGGACTATGGTTTGCACAATGCAGTGAACTTCTAGCCCCTCACAACTTGTATTTACTGCATTTCAGAATTGTACTAGTGGACAAAAACCAGTCCCCTCTCCCCCCTCCTTTTTTCACCCCCCGAAACTGCAGATCCATCTTGCCATTCTCCCCTATTCTGGAACTAAACATCCCACGATATTCCACAAANAACCACAGCTTTGAGGAACCCTTGTCAGTCACGGGTGAGAAAACTGACATTCATGATTGGAATGAGACATGACAGCTATGAAAATTCCTGAAGAAAGCTGAAATGACTTAAGAATAGGAAGCTCCTTGATTCCTAGTACNTAGTTGTTTGTTTTTTGTTTTTTCGCTATGGCTGGCATTGCTCTCTCATTACTCTGTCCCATCCCCTATTATTCTGTCCATCTCCAAGGTAAAGCTGAATGCACTGAATTACTGTGGGTGCCTGTTCCACAAGAGACTGCTGGAAAGGAGTTATTGGAAAAATAACCTTTTTTTCTGTGATGGCTCTTTTGTCTTCTCGCCTCCAGCAAAACAGGAAATAAAAAGCCCCCTTATTGTAGGTAACCTTCCCTTTGCTAATACCAGGTATTGCACTGCACTCTCCTGTTGGCAACCAATCAAGATATTAATTCTGAAAAATCACATCAGCTGAAGTCACAGAACTTAGAACAAAGCTGTTGCTTTGCATGTTCAGAAATCCATTAAANCACTCCTCCTCGCACCTGGGAAGTATTTCTTTATTTGCCCCAAGAGCTCCTGAAAACCGTCTGTCAAAATGAAGCGAGGGCTGAAGCACAGATCTGATATTCTGGGGCTGTGCTGGTGGGAGGATGCTGGATGGATCATCCCAACATTGGTGCCAGAAGCTATTGTCAAGAAAGAACAGCGGGACTCTTGGCAATATCCTGCAAGCTTTCAGACTTGTGGAAAATCCGAGGCAGGATCACCTAGCTTGGAAAAACNGTCCTATTTTACACAGCACATATCAACAGAAACAGCATTAAAAGCATTTGTCCACTACATTTTTTTTCCTGCAGTGTTACAAATACTCAAATTCTCCATCAGGGTTATCCTTTTAGAGGAAGAAGAACCTGTCCTTTTCATGTTTGTCATGAATCTGGTTTCCCCTGGGTGGGAGTCAAGACNACAAGAAAAGTTAGGCCCTAAGGCTCTTTTCCCGTCAATTTTCATTAATTAGGTTTTTCTCTCAGTGGTCTACTTGGAGTTCACAAAACAACTTATGACAAAGACGCTTCCTTTTCTGTCAAGAATGCATCACCNCAAGAACACATGAAAGGCACGAGCATGGCACTGTCACAGGCAGAAGTCCCATACCAGAATCTCAGGTCACTCATCTCCGGCAGACCCTCAGAGACAACAGAAATGGGATTTCCACCTTCACCAGGCATGGACGCAATTTGAAGTAGTGTTG
>VYZR01108374.1:6467-42250 GCA_013400675.1 Oxylabes madagascariensis | reverse complement strand
CAAGCCAAGCATTATCTTAAGTGCATCTCTGTTTATTTAATAACCTCCTTTAGGGTACGATAAATACGCACAAGCAGCGATCAGGATCACGTCTGGCGAGAAGCTGCTGTGGCTGAAGTTGATAAATACCTAGCAACTGATTTTAGTTGAAATTGGATTGAATTTCCCAAAAGGTCAGTAAAATTAGTATCTACCTGAAAATTACTATAACCACTCCAAATTGTTACATAGAATTTCTAAAATTAACTCACAAGAAAAAATGAGGAATTAATGCCAGGGCATCAAAAGAAACCTAGAAAGCAGCATGGTCTGATGGTGACAATACTTTATTTTTTCCTAACCCAATGACATTAATGTTTATGTCTTTATTAATACTAATAAACTTGTATTTCCCTGCAATACGCTGATCCTTCAATCTTATTTCTCAGGTAGATAAGCACTTCATCAATTTTTTTTTTTTCACTTAACTATGCTTGGCTTGCAATTGCCCTTTTATCTCCTGCAAGTCTAATTATGCAATTAGTAGGTTTTTTCCTTTTTTAAAATTCAACTCAGCCTTATATTTTGGCACATTATCTTTATCTGGGGAGATGAGCAACAGCTCTACTTAACTTTTATAGCTAGATTTTCAAAGTCTGATGCTGCTGAGGCCGTTCCTGACAGGTGTTTGGCACCAGCTTTGCTCCTGTAGGGCAGGTACCTTCATGTAAACACAGGAGGTGTTGGATGGGCACCCAGGGATCTAACTGCATCCCAAAATCAGTCTGCCTGCATGTCATGTTGTTGTCCACTGTGCCTACATGGGGGTCAAGACCTAGAAGTGTACTGGTGNTGAGGCATGAAAGGGAAAAAAATAATAAGTGGGTTTTTTTTTTTTTTTTTGGTCAGGTCCAAAACATCAGTTTAAAATTGCTGTGCCCAGTATCACTTTAAAAATAGAATAGGTGAACATAGTGGTATTGTTTCCAGGCATTTATCTCAGTTACCAGAATATCGGGGGTTTATAAGCAGAATTTTAGTATCTCAGGGTTATATTAAAATACATAACATAAAAATAGTTTAAAAAACATCCCTACGTAACAGTTATTATTTATTATAAACAGAAATAGCTGCCATCAGGGCTGGGTTCATGGACTTCAGTGCAGAGCCCTGTTCTAACCTGAATCAATTAGCCCTGATAACTGACAGACTCCTTCTGAGCATGCAGCACTGATACCAAACCAGTGCAGTGGGGCAGGCACCCTAAAACTATCCTTTGAAAAGATTTTGGTCCGTAGGTTTCACACAGCGTTGACATTTCTTCTGTCCTTCCTTCCATTTCCTGCTTGAGCCTGGCACTGCATATGATGTGGCTGTTCAATAGACCAAAGTATGAAAAATACTTCATAATGCCTTTTCCCCACCATGGTTAGCATGCATGAAATGAACGAGGCTTCCTGCACAAGGGATAAATCTATAACTAAATGTCAAAAACGATAACTCTCTCTGAAGGTAGCTTATTAACAATTTGCCATGGTTCATTTTACACTGACACTTCCATATTCAGGAGTGTCAGAGTACAGAGGAGCAGCTTGGGATCAATTCATTCTGGCATTAAAAAAAAGAAGATTAAAAAAATAAAAAAGGGAAAGGAGGGAAAACAGAATTGGTATCTAACAAAACATCTGGACTCATTCAAGATAAAGAAATTTCAAGATTCATTACTGAGCCCCCCAGTCCCAATCAGACAGGCTTTGTGACACAGTCAGGGTGATTATAGCTCACTGGAGGAACTCACGGCAGCCCTAAAGCCACAATTGCTTAAAGAGCATGATATGGTTCTTCCTCCCAAATCATGTATTAAAGCTCTGCAGAAAAACAGCATGAGTGAAATACACTGTATGCATATGACAGAAAGACCAGCACCAAAGCTATTGAAAGGAAATCAGTGAGTATGGTAAACCCAGGTTTCTGATACTTTTAGTTTTTTAAACCAATGCTAGAAACAGCTCTGATTCTGCAGATTGAAAGAGAGCAAGAAAACAGGTTTGGAGTTGTTAAAATGAAAAAAATAAATTAAAAAATTATCATTTTTAATGATAAATCATCAATTTTATGACATCATTTTTATGACAATCATCAATTAAAAAAATCAGTTCTAGGGGCTGGCTAAAAAAATTGCAAGTGAAAACTTCTCCTCTGGAACAGGACATCTCAATAGCAGTGTGCTAACCTGGACACAACATGCATGGGGAAAGCTTCCACACCCTGGAAAGGGAAATGTCTGCTCACACTGCCTCCTCCAACACACAAACTTCATTACTGTTTGTCATCATCTTCTGGTTGGGAAATGAGGAATGGGCATTTCCCACCTTAAAGAAGGTTTTAGACCTTTCCAGACCAGAAAAATTGCAGTGGAGCTGGGCACAGCTCAAGGGAGCCCTGCTCAGCTCATTTGCTGCCTCTAAACTGCTGCAGAGGAAAATGGGGAAAATGAAGGAGAAGTGTGAAAAGCCACAGTGTGTTCCTCCTGCTGGCTCAGAGGGTCCCCTGGCAATGTGTGGCAACAAATGGGTGGTCCTGAAGGCATTTTTCTATGAATTTGCTCTCACAATAGCTGAGATGGGGCAGGTACCAAACTACCTGTGTGGTTATTAGCAAAGTACTTAATAAAAGGGAGTAAGGCATGTTTTGGCAGCTCTGTGATATAATACTATTCCTGGAGCTATCACCTCTTAATGATAAAAGTTTGAAGCCACTTTGTTTGCACTTCAGTCCAAACTTGTGGAGAAAGCCTGAATCAGAAATATCTGCGATATACCTTGGCTTTGTTCAGCTCTCAGACTTCTCCAGTCCTGGGCAGTTTCCCCACTTACTTATTCTAGTTCCAAGTTTTCACATTGAGCTTTACATCCTAGCACTGGTAAATAATAATAAGATAAATAAACAGCCATCTCTTAATCACTTTTATCTTCTGGAGTGATTTTTGATGCCACATCAGAAATGAAACCCATCTTCTAATGAACTAAAATCCCCAGCACTCCCAGACCCGTACATCTTTTATGGAGGCTGGTCTGTAAGAGACAGTTTATAAGAAAGAAAATTATTGCTTGGCCCAAAACTTGGACTCTTAGGATCTACCTACCTATAAATTTGCGGACTACCCACAGGAAATAAAAACCACAGGGAGAAAAAACTGGAACGCTCTTAAAGGTTCATAAAAGCAACGGTAATTGCAGACCACCCAAGTTACCTTTATGTTCTTAGATGGGAATACCGTTATCAGTAAAAAAGCAGAGATATCTCTAATAAGATAGTAATTTTCTCTTGGGAACCCCCATTCCATTGGAAGTGTCTCAACTCCATAGTTCTGGATTTGGTCTGGAAAGGAGAGGTGGTGCAGGGCTGGGAGGAGGCCCCAAAGAAACAAATCTGAGGAGAAAGTTAACAATCAGGGTCTCTTCTCATCTCCCTTCAAAAAATGGTAAATAAATGTAAATGCAAGGAATAGAAAGTCTGGTCATGCCATGAGAAATTACCTGTGATTTCTAAGAGGCAGCTTTTCACTCTATCAGAGAAGATGCCTCAAATGGATCACAATGGCATTACCTATGCAAGAACAGCTCAAGTGCTGCTGATTTTTCCCTCCTTATGAAAATGAGCAGAATCTGATGCTTAAGAGTCACCTGACATTGCCAAGGTGCTGCTGCTGCACCCGGTGCCAGTTTCCCATTTGCTTTATATTATTTAACAGAGAGAAAAAGTTTAAATAGTTTGAATATTTTAAACAATGAACAAGCCAACAACTCTCTAGCACAAATAGACACAGCGAAATCACGTGAAAACAGCAACAACAATAATTAAAAGAAATTAGTATTTTAAAAAGCATGCTTACATCGGTTGCTAGGGATTTTCCCAACTCCAGGGAAAACTCCCCAAGCCCTCACGGAGGACACTGGCAGCTCTAGTGCCTCGCTGCCTAGAGACTGTTGTTACTTGGACCACACTGGAAAGCTCCCCGTGTTTATTCTGGCCTGTGTCAGTACACTAACCTGGCTTCCCTCCTGGCACTGCCCTGCCCTGCCTGTTTGCTCTGTGCCCCTCGGGGGCTGCAGCTGACTGATGGGCCATCAAAGGTACGTGATGAAGGGCAGTGCTGCTTGCGGATCGTCTCAAGCCCCGTGCTTTTTGCAAAACCCTTCCCAAGCGCGTCTCGTCAGGGCAGGGATTGTGCCCACGCTCAGGTCCTGAGCCTGATGGAAATGAAGTGCTGGGAGAGGGACCATCCATTGATGGGAGTGTGAGCACTCCTAATGCCCTAATGCAGGAGAAGAGGCTTCTTTAGTAACTGTGCTGGTGCTAAAAAATGATTCACATCAGAAAAGTTAATTACACAAGCACATGCTTCAGGGCAAAGCTGAAAAATATTAGCTAAACACTGAATTAAAAAAACCCTTCCATCCATGCCTTTTTTTAAGTGGCTGTTGTCTATTATAGTACTTTTGTGTGTTTTTAGTCACAGTTTTTGAGTAGATACAGGATATAGAACCAAAATCTATTACACATCGATTCAATTTTACATTAAAAAGATTAAAAAGACAACTCTGATGCACATAATGAAATATGGGGTCTGCTCTCTCTCCAAGAGGCAAAGCAGGAGATTTCTTCAGGAAATTTCTGGATGGGAGACAGTCGCATTTGCAAAGGAACAAACTGAGTAACTATTCTCCTATTACCTGACATAACTTTCTGCCTGCTTTCTTCTGTTTTAGAAGAGCAGCTTTCTTGCTTGTATAGAGAAAATATCTCTTATCCAAAAAAGCTTCCATTTTAATCACATTAACATTAATTAGCAGAAAAATTTGATATTCTAATGATGGTACTAATTGCTTGCAGAGCTCTCAATGCCTTCAAAGCATTGCACAAGAGTGAATACAGTAATGCATAACTGTGCATGCTTTTTATCATCTCCAGTTTTATTTGATGCTCATTAAGTATTTGCTGGAATTAAAATGTATGGTACTTGATAGCTGAAAGTCGTTTAAAAGAATAGAAGCCATAGAAGTAGCTTTCTATGAGGGAAGAAAGTTTAATTTTCTCATCAGAGAAACAAAACATGTTTAGCTTAGCGTGTTTGCTGTTTATCTCATTATTCCAGGGAGCACTGTATATTGCAGTTGTGTGCCTGTTTTTCAGAGGGACTGTGGATAAGTACAGTTTATTAAACCCTGCTGAGGCAATCTGTTGTGTCTGTGTGTTTTAATGTTGTTATAAGTCAGTTAAGCATGTACCATACTTGTTAGCTGCATATATACTAATTTAATGTATTGATGGGCTGTCAGTACAAATACCTAATGAATATTAAAATACAAACTCAGATACAGAAATGCAAAGCAGAGCCAGCATGTGGTCCACATGTTGAGGGACAGGCAGAGAAAGGAAAAGACCAGAGTTCAGAGTAAATGACAGTAAACACTCATGAAATGAACCTGAAAACAAATCACTAGCGGCTTCCCAGGAAAGATGGAGGAAAATAATAATTAAGGGTCTCAAAAACATGGGTTCTAAATATACACTGTGAACTTTGTCTTCTGCCAGCTGATTTCAATATAAATGAAACAAAGGGTGGTTAGCAGACCAGTATGCCAGTAAAACAAAGGGAACTAGAGAAAACAGAATAAAGACACTGTACCAGGGGAGGGAGGGGAGGGGAGAAGGAAAAATCTCCCACTGTCTCTTCGGCAATGCTAATTTTCTGTTTAACAATGGCTCTAAAAATGGATAGCAGTCGATACTTTGCATGCTCTGCATAATACAGTCTTTCAGCAAAAGCATGTACGTACAAATCTCTCCTGCTCCAAGTGAATGTGGCAGGAGTTTGCTGGGCATGTTGCTCCCTATTAGATCACATTCAGAGCTGCAGCCAGCTGCTTGTTAGAGATTCAAAGGCTTGTGCACCATTCAGACCCAGCTCAGAGGCATGCTGTCTATCCTTCACGAGGTCTGAAGTGAAGAGCGAATTACAAAGAGAAAACCCTTGGGCCAGAGAAGGAAATATCAAACCACTGTGAGTGGGGAGGCAGCAGGGTAGAGACACGTGAGCAGCCATGGGGCTGATGAAACCAGGAGAAACAGCCCAAGAAATGCAGGACCTGTCTGGAGTTCAATTGCTGCTTCTTTCTCCCTGTCCCACCTCTCCAAAATCATAAATGCGTCTCGAGGGAGACAAGGACCTGGCACATCTGCCATTTGCAGAAAAGGGAAGAAGGAAAGAGCAGTTAAATAGCAGGTGACCAGGAGTGAACTCGTGCTGGTTTACCATGTGGGAACATCCTGCCAATGCAGAAGAGGCACCAAAAAGGGCCTGTTCCAAAAAGCTCTCTCTGGTGGCTCCTTCACAGGTGGCAAAGCCTGCTTGGACCTGCTGCTCCCATCCTGTGGGATGGTGACCCACTGCTGCCCATCCCGCAGGGGCTGCAGGGATCTGCAGTGTCCCAGGAAGGAAAGGAATGCAATGCAGATGCAGAGTGCAGGGACATGCAGAGATGTTGGGAAATCTCCCTCTGAGGGAGACCAGGGAGATGCAAATCTGATGTGGTCTCCATCTGCAGTGAGCGGTCAGTTTTGATTTAGAGGTCATTTTCTCAGTGGAGACCTTCATACAGGACAAAATGGGAGGGAAATCTGCCAATCTATCTATGACAGAGCCTTCCTAGTTGGCAGCCAACAGCTGTGTTTGTGGATGGGGAAGAGAATATGTCTTCATTGATCTAATGCATGAGGATATGTCAGAGTTTCAAGCATTACGTAAACACTCAGTGAAATGATAGCATACCTTTGAAATGAACAGAAAATCAGTGAAATTGGAAAAAATTGTTAAGAATCTGAATTCCACATTAAGCACATATTTCCCTAGCGGCATCAGTACTAAAAGATTTTACAATAACCTTCTGATTTAAATATAACCTAATATGATCAAACACCTCATCTTATGGTTTGAGTTAGAAGGGTAAACACACAGCTTTCTTTGACATCTCTGGCCTTCTTTGCTGCTCCTCTTCCCTGGTTCCTTTTCAAATTACTTGAAATGACTGTAAATGTGCCCGTATAATGCTATGAGGCATGAAATGTGCTCTGCTTCCCTGATTCTTTGGGCTCTGGCTGCTTCTCCTGCAGCAGTGGCCACCAGAAATCTGCTTGAGGAACAGCAGCTGGGTGGCAGGCTGGGATAGTAAAGCAGAGGAGGAAGGACCAATCTTAGCTTGGCAAGATGTACTTCATCACCTCTAATTTACAGCTAAGCAGTCTTGCTGGGGGAAGTGGTGGAGGCAGGGACATTCCTGAAGGTAGGAGAGAAAAATGAGCTGCTGGGACACTTCAGGAAGAAATGACACTTTGGCCACTGGCAGACATTGGGTAGATGATGGAAAACCCAGCTACAGAGATCAGGTGAGGAGAAAGAGCACATGTTTTGAATCCAAGGGGAACTACACTTTTGGGATGGTGAAGAGTAAAAGTTTGCACTAATTTAAGTCTTACTCAAACCAAAATAAGTGTTGTGGAGAGCTCAATGCAAAGCCACCACCAAAGTTTTAGAGAAGAAAAGCAGGATCTGGACGAGCACTAGTGCCTAGGTCCAACCAATTTGTAAGTCTCTGTTCTCTGAATTTCCATGGCTTTTCTATTTGCTTTCTGCCATCAGAATAAAGCCTGGTACACAAAGGTAGATGTCAAGCAAACATTCAGTTCAGTTTAATAAGACAGAGTGTAAATAACACAGGCTCTACGTTTGACGCTCACTAAATATGACTGCATTATTCCTGTCTCTTGTGGCTTTTTTCATTGCTTCTGGCAGGAAAACATAGAACGGCAGGAAATCACTTACTCCGAGGTAAAGGCTTTGCTTCTGTAATAACTCACTAAAGGCCTAATCCTGTGGAGTTTGAAAAAACTTGGGAAGACAAAGGATGTTTAATTTAATCAAGTATTAAGGTCATGTGCAAAACGAAAAGTAAGGAAAATGAAGATGGAATAAAATACAAGCCTTCTATCAAGAGGCTGAAGGCAAGACAAAGAAATAATAGTCTAACTGACGGCTTCATGGGTGAATGGCTAGAAATATCTGCTATGCCCAGAAAACAACTGAAACATCTGAAATCACCCTTTAAGCCAGAAAACAGCTCCTGCTGCTGAAAAGGAGCAAGTCTGTAAAAATGCTTCACTGTACAGCAGTGGCGCTGAACTGAGTCGTGGTGCAACTGCAAGAACAAGGCTGCAGCACTAATCTCCCCAAAAGCAGCAGCAGAGGGAGGAGGAATGCAGGCTCAGCTCCATGTGCCTGCACTTAAGGAAGGATGGAGCCTGCAGCCCGTCAGCAGCTCCTGAGAAGTGCAGCCAGAGGGAGACGAGGTGAGGGCACCGCAGGGATGTGCTGAACAAGGCAGAATAAATCCCTGCTCGGTCTTTGCTGATCTGGGGAGCGTGGGGAGGTGTAAGTGTGCCCACTGGGGTGAAACAATCCCAAATTCACGCAGCCAGCCGTGCATCTATTATCCAGGCACCGGGGCAAGGAAAGTGACCTTTTTCCTCTGCTCAGTCATCTTAACAGCAACCACAACAGAAAAAAACTCCTTGAAAGCTTGGCTTAGCTAACGTAGGCATTCTCAGCTTCCCATCAGTGTCACTCCTGCCTGCTGCCTGCTTCAGCCCTGCCCCATGCCAGGCCCACTTGTGTTGCCTTGTTTTTGCCCGGATGGTAGGTGTGAGGGTTATTGCTACACAGTCCTGCTGCTCCAGATGCAGACTGAGAGTTTTCAAAATACCTCTCTTTGCATTTCTCTGGCCTCGTGATTTCTGTGTGGTTAAAGGTCCAGAAAATAAACTGGTCTCTGGCACTGTCTTTGGAGGAATTGAAGAAATTAAAAGTTATTGCAACCAGATTTCACATTTGAAGCTATGTAAACTTAGTCCCAATCAAGCCATCACTTGTCAAAAATTAGAAGGCCATCATTAGGCCTCATTCCAGCTGGTTTGAAATCAGTAATTAACTTCTCACAGAAAACAGATATTTTGCAGGGAATCAGAGATGACATTTTTACATGTGATATACTTAGTGAGCCAAAGGAGTCTGCATATTGACAGTAAACATTATGCCAACAAACCTCTGCAGGTTGGAAGAATCTCCTGTGCTAATTTGGGATGGTTTTCAACAGAAGGGATATTACAGCTGAAGTTAGAAAACACATTTAGACTGCAGTAAGCAGAGCGTTAGCAATCTGAGGTGTTCCTATTAAGCACAAGCAGAATCGAGAGAGGAACAAATGCAGCAGTGATCAGCTCTGCCCTGGCTCAGGAGCCTCCAACTGGGATGAGGCAAGCAGGAAGGCAGGCAAAGCCATACTAGCCTACACAAACCCTAGATTGTGGGGCTTCCAGGACAGGAACTTTCCAGCTCACAGGTGCTTTGCTCTTGCTGGTATCTAACGCTGAGCAGACCCAGGAGCAGTCGCGGGTGCAATACTGCTGGCACCAGGCAAAGGCTGGGTTTCTCTGGAACCAAAATGCATTTACGTGGGTTGGTTAGTTGTTCCTCGATGGCTTTTTTTTAAAAAAAATCCTGGGATCTAGGAAGTTATAGAAAAGCCCGTCTTATCTCACACCTGAAAATGCTGGTTCATGCTAAAATCAGGAAGTTCTGTAAAATGCTGCAACTTGTTTAACTGAACACATCCCCACACAGGAGTGTAAGTATTAAGAATACAGCTGACAGTCATAAATCATGCCAGCTCACTGTGCATACAGAAAGGGAAAAGAAAGCTGTCACTTTGGTGCTTGACAGCACAGTGAAGAGCACCATACAAATGGATAGTGCTCATCTAATATAAATTAGGTAGTCGTTGCCTAAAAGACTACCATTAGGGAGTACAATGCACTGAAACGTGGGTAAACCAATAATATAATATTTTCTGCAGCAAGAAAGACAGGAGTGCCACAGGAGAATGAAGTTTCTCTTATTAATGACTAGATAAAACACTTGGTTCGTTCCACTTTGGAAAAAAAACCCCAAGACAGCAGAAGCATAGGGAAATTCAGAGGACAGATGAAGCACTGGGAAGGACAGAGGATAGATCTGCTTTGTCAGGGAAATAAATGGAGTGATCTAACAAGCCTTTCCCATATCCAATTCCTGTTTCTGTATTAAGGGCAGAATTTGCTTCAGTTCAAAGAACTGCCTCTGCCCCAGTCAGGCCAGCATGGGAGGAAGCACACTAGGGGAAATTTCCTGGCCTCCTTCTTGCAGGGCTAAAGGCACAGCAATCTGCTAACCTTCTCCTTTGCTTAATCTTGGGGGGTCTCAGCTGCAACATTTCTACCCAAGTACCAGCACAGCCTTTACTACTCCAGCTAAGGACCAAATTGGTAACTTTAATGTTGTAAAAGGAATTTAATACGACTGGGAAAAACAATTTTCTTTTGCTTTGTCCTAAACAGGGATCTACTCGCTGACATGGATCATTAAGTAAAGTAGAATAAAAAAGCACTAGGAATGACTGAAAGCCTATTTACGAGAGCAGCAGCCATACCTGTAGGACATAACAACAAAAAGTGCAGAGTATGTACGGTGCTGGATGATATTTCCTGTTCATCTCAGCATGGCTGCATAGTTCAGCTATTCTGAAATTTGTTCGTGTATCAGGAAGACATACAGAACAGACTGCAGCAATATGCAACTGGATAAGAGAAAATTAAACTACATACAATGGTGACACCGAGCACGGTTATGCATGTAGACCCCACCCCTTGGAATTGTTTCTTATTACAATCTCTGCTACGCAAGGCTTTGAAATGTCGCCGTAAGAAAAAAAAAAAGCTTCATAACATGACTTGGCAGACAGCACAAGAAGGTCTTAGCCCAAAAAATAGGTGTTGTTTTCCTTTCTTCTCCCTGTACAGACTAAGACCTAAATTCACTTACAAAATGTGAACAAATAAATATATTTTCATTAAAGATGAATTAAGCATGACAGTCTGGCCTGTCTTACCCATAAAAGAGAGAAAATGAGGTTGTTCCTCATTTAGAAATATACTGCCTTCATGTGTCACAATGGCAGCTGGAACCTGAGCAACGAAACCTGGCAAGTGATTAATTGCTCCAGGTATTTAAATGAGTTCCATAGCATACAGAATAGACATCATTAAAAAGAGAGTTTGTTGTCTTCAGTCTCCCTATTACCCTTCACCCAAATATGTAATCAGAACTGGCCTAAAACTGTTGAAGTCCATAAAGCTGTGAGTTTTGTATTTCCACTGGGTCATGTGGGTAATTCAACCCAAACAGACCTTGCACAGGGGTGAGGGGAGAAATCTCTGAGACATTGCTGAGACAGAAGAAGAGCTCCACAGATCCCTCCAGGTAGGACAGTCCTTGTTTGGTTTACTTTCCCAACAGACAGATTTTGCAAGATCTGACATTTTTCTTCCCACAGAAAAATGCTTGGAATGCTGGAACAGATTTATGCCAAAAGGCAAGAAATCTTGAAGGAATAGGCTACCCAGAACAAAGATTTTTTAAAAACATCTCCTGTGCAGGCTGATCAATACAAAAAGCTCTAGTTCTAATATGGCCAGAGCCTGCATACTGCTAACTCAAAATGAAATTTGATATCAGCATATTTATACTGACTAAAGAAGTGGCTGTCAAAGACAAATATCAGTTTCAGCAAGTACTTAGTTTCTNTCTGTGCAAAAAAAAAAAAAAAAGAAAAAAAGAAAAAAAAAGTGCTGCATCCATATCTCTCTCAGGGAGAGAGAAGAGATGAGAGAAGCCAATGAGAACAGATGAGAGAATCCTTGCAAAATTCTGATTTATCCCTGCCTTTTATCCAGTCAGTCTGGAAGGACATGCTTTAAAAAACTGTTTTAGAAAAGGGGTAGAAATTAAAGCTGATTTTGCATATGGATTATTGTGAATTCTGGAAAGTTCCAACACAACTCTCCTTTTTGCAAATGTGACAGTGCACAATGTTAAATGCTTTCTGTAACTGCTCATGCATGATTACAAAAGATTCAAATAGCAGCTTTATGAGTTTAAATGAAAGCAGAAAGTGTCCAACCTATGGGAGTGCTTCGTTAAGAATATTGGCAGGGATGGCACAAAAGCAGGAATTTTCTAGTAGGACTGGGTTGCTCAGTATATGTGGCTCAGACTTTTGAAAAACAAAGCAGAAAGCCTTCTCTTGGTGAATTTGATTCCTGGCTATTGTCTCTCAACTTTGCCAATGGCTATTATATGCAGGTATCCTTTATGTAATAGATCCCTCTAACACATTTTATTTCCTTGGCTCCCACCAACAGTTTCTAGAAAGAATGTGCTGTTATTCACTTAAATTGGACAATTCAACAATAGTGGAGGGAATAATGGAGAGGAACCACAATCCCTCAAAGTGATAATAACCTGCAGAGATATTTCATTGCTCATTTTTTAACCAAAACCTGACATTTCTCATTATTTCCAAGTGAAGACTACCTAATCCAGAAGTCTATCTATCACAAGTAATTCAGGTACAGAACTGACATTGCAATTATTTTTACTAGTACTAGCCAAAAATGAATTATGTGCACAGATCAAGTCTCTCCTTCAGATACAGCAGTATATCTGCATTGGAAAATTCCAATTATTGGAATGAAAACACACAGTTGTCGATCCAAAGAAAGTGTTTAGGGAAGAAAGTGTCCCTGTTTGACTCCATTTATTACTTTCCAATAGCCTGTCCCTGTCAAATAACAACCGTATTTTATGTTATTTAAGATGTAAAAATCCATCAGAAAGCACAATAAATTTCTCTCTCATGCAGAAATAACGGTAGCACTAGTGCAAAATACTTGCAATAAAATTTCAATCTATGGGAAACGCACTGGAGTTCAGCTTTTGTTGGAGACTCAAAAGCATGCCTGGTTTTGTTATAAGCTTCAGGACCCAGGTGAAGAGCAGTGAGAAAATTTGGTTTTCATCTCACAGCTCTTGTGTAAAACCAGTCTCTTGGTGGCAATCAGAAATACTTCCTCTGACTATAAGAAAAAGAGAAAAAATTGGCTTTTTCAAATTTTACCAAGGCTGTTTTACTTTTTTTTTTTTTTGCAGTGAAGTGTAGCAAATCTCAGTGGCACCATAGAAAAATTCAAGATTCTTGTAATTGTTCTGCTGCAACAAATAATCAGAGACCAAACATTGTGTTATTATTATCAGTTACGTCTCTGATGCAATCTGCATTTATTATTCTCCAGGTTTGCAAAGAATAGAGACTTGCTTGGAAGAAATGCAAGCTTTAGTTTACAACAATGGAGTTTTCTTCTGTGCCACCATTCCCTTTATGCTGAAGGTGTGTGGGTGTGAGAAAAGTCAATGGAATAGAACTCTCTCAAAAGTACCCCCCCCAAATAATCAAATGAAGATTTTTTTTTCCCTGAACTGCATTACTACATTTACATCAGATCTTTTCTTACATAAATGAACAAACTGGAATCACTACATTGCTACTTAAGTAAATGATGGGTATTTTTCTACATAAGGCTATCTTCAGTCTCGGGGAAAAATTAAGTAACAAAAAACTATAATAGCCTCATATTTATACCTTCTACATTTATCATTTTTACTGAGGTTCAAGTAAAAAATATTTACCCCATTTTGAGGGCTGGAGAGCACAGCTGACGAAGAACAGCACACCACGTCAGCCAGGCATTCATTGCTTGGATGTGAGTGAGGGCAGCAAAGGCTGAGGTGTGAGAGTGACCAACAGCCACCAGCACAATAAAGTTGCAAAATGGGCAAATGGTGTGCCAGAGTGCACCAGCCAAGGCATTTCTGATTCATATTCTGGAGAGTACACGTGCAATCAAATGAAGATCACTGCACAACTGGTCTTACCCACCTTCATGAAACCAGAACCAGTGCAGGTAAGAGATACAGCGATGAACAGGAGAATAGAGCTCTTATCTCAGGAGGAAAAAAGCCTTGCTGAGATGCGTGGAAAAGGAGAACTGAGAGCAAGAGAAGGCAGAAACAGAGAAGAGTAATGTGAGGGAAATGCCAATATTAACACAAGCTAACAGTTATATGCTGGCTATGAAGAAATCTGGACTATAAAGAATGTCCCTGGGAGTAATAGGGAGAAGGAAATGCTTCCCAGCAGGAACTGCATCAGAAAAACAGCAGACCTCCCAGGGGAAAACACTCAAGTGAACGAAAATCCCTCAGCCTGGTATTGAGATGGCTCTTGATGAAGTTATGAAAGGAGCCATGTGGTGTGCTTGCCTATCACAGCAGGATAATGGATTCGGTGACCCAGCAGACCCCTCTGATTCTTATGGTCATATAACAGCAATAAAGCAAATTGCCTGTAGCTTTGTCACTTGGGGCATCTATCAGACAAACGAGGATCTTGGACTGCAGATCTGAAACATGCACCCCAGTGCAACAGCTGTAGGTTTTGGCATGCCCCATTGGTGTTGCCCAGTGCTGCGGGAGATGTGTGGTGGATGAAGGACACCAGACATCTCATCTCCTTGCCCTCTGCCCACTCCGTCTCTGCTCTGTCCTCCTCCTGCCAGTGCCCCTTGCTGCTCCTCCTCCCTGGGCCTGCCTGGGAAACCTGCTGTGGGGCACCTGGCTTGTCCAGTGGTAAACCCCAAGCCTTGCTCCCTGAACAGCCAAGATGCCAAAGAGATCTCTGCCCAAAGACCACATCCGAGGCAATGTGGAGCACCTAAGGCAAAGTAACCTCTGGAGATCCTTGTGCAGTGCACAGCTGCCTTTTGAAAGCTGCTGGCTTTTGAAAGCAGTTTAACTTTCAATGGCCTGGAGAAAGTGGTCTTTCTAAATAAAAATGTCCATGTAATATTAATGAACCGTAACTTTATTAATGCCAACCTAGCTTGCTTAAATATTATCATAAATGAGCATATAAATAGCTAAGTAAATGCAAAGATTTCAGACCTCCACAGGGGATATTAATAATGATAACTTCACTCCGGTGAGACCCTGAAGATTCTACTCAAAACCTAAAGTTTCCTTAGTAAAAATTCATTGATCCAACAGAGATTTATTTACAGAAACCTACTTTTAGTACAGAGGACTTATAACATTATTACTCTGGCTATATAATTAGTGGGTAAAACACATATACTAATGAGCTTGAAGGTTGAATTCAAGTGTTTTATGGATGAATGGTTCACCCCTCCTTTCTGTAAAAATTTTACATTCTTTACTGTGCTAATTTGTGATACTGGGGAGCAATTTCTTTCCTTTCACTCATTACATGTCCACAAAGGAATAGAAGATTAACTCTCACTTCACCAGCCCTTTAAATACTTGTAATTTCAAACCAGTCTCTAGTGCCTTTTGGTGATAATAATCCTTGATATACCATGTCAGCACAACTATGAAATTAAAGCACGTTACGGCAAAATGCCTTCCAACGCTGTTAAAAGTTCTGGCCTCCCACATGGAATGAATCATTACAGTATTAAGTTTTCTTTTGGCTTTGCTGTCAAGTTCTCTGTAGCAAAAAACTGCCAAGGGCTTTATAATGGCTCTTGTCACCTTGCACCCGATGGCCTTGGAAACACATACTGCTGACTTCAGCTACGGCTTTATCCATAATTTCATCCTAAACAACCCTGAGCCCATAAAAGCCACAGAAGAAAAATTCCCACTTTATTATCATATTGAACATATCATGTTCTTGAAATAAACCAGCATCATGAGACTTTAATCCTCTTTCAACTTCCCATAAATGCCATCAATCAGAAAACTGTCGGCTCAAGTGTGACAAAAAACCTGCTTCCATTCCCCTGAGACCCTGGTGAAATGGGTATTATTAGCCCATTTTCTCCTCTAAAGTGGTCTGGTACAAAAGAGTGAATCATCAAGAAATGCAGTCTCTAGCACAAGATCAATATTGATACATCCCCTGTTGAGATGCTTTAAAACGCTACCCAACAGATAGCAAAAACCTTTGTGGCTTTCCAAAGTCTGTGGTTAAGAAAGGGGCTGGAAAAGCGGCTGTGTGACTTCAGCAGGAAGAAGTGTGACTTCAGGGGATGTGACAGAGCCTCCTTGCTGCAAAACTGATCCATATGTGATAACCACGCGTGCAAAGTTTCTGCTTTTCCCTCCCAATTCAGAAGTAAGACGATGCTTGTCCAGACTTCTGCCAATCAGCCACCTAAAGATCCTTCTACTCCTCTGTGTCTAAACACAAACTGACCATCAAGCAGTCTGGGATATTTCAAAACATCTCTACTTGTGTCAAGTTGCTCAGCAAGATGATAAATTCATAGCATGATGTGCAAGAGACACAGTTTTTCCCATTTGGAAATACCTATCTTGAAAGGGTTGCAAAACATTTTCTGCAAATTTTGTAAGAAATTAATTTGATCCCATCCATGAAGCTATAAACTGAGCAAATTTAATACACATTTCTTCTTTCCAAACTTGTCTTGCATGGAAGGGGATTTTAGTCATTTTAAGAAAAGGTCCCAAGAGAGCATATTTAGATTGGTATATAATGTAATCTTGCTCCAAGGCCCCAGTCTGCTTATCTTCTCCGTTATTGTTTCATAGAAAAAAGCATTGATAGATTACTCTTATGAGCACCTGGCGTGTTTACATAATTTCCTTTATCTTGCATTTTGTCTATCAATTTATGTCTGTTTACAAGGACTTCAACTTCCTCAGTCAATACAGACAAAATAGCCATACTTACCACACATGGATCTTCAAGCTTATGCAAAGAAGTTTTCAGACTAAGTTAATAAACCAACTCAACCAATCCATGTTAGAAGTGTCAGTAGGCAGGACCAAAGTCCAAAAGCACTGAGACAGAAATTCCTGCCTGTGGGTACCTCCCACAGTGTAACACAGATGACAGGGCATGTCCAGTTGCCCTCCACTTTTGCCATCTTTCTTTCCCAGAGCACCAGGGATGTTGGGGCTAAGCACAGGCTTAGAAACACAGGCTAAGGGACACTAAGAAGATTCCCTGTTTTTCCAAACATGTCTTGGGGCTCCTTTGTAAACTATTTCCTTATATAAAATGGCCAAACTCGATGCAAGATGGGCTGATGTATGAATAAGTACTACAGCAACCTTAAGAATGACTTCACAGAGAGTGACCCATTTCTTTCATTTGTCATTTCAAATATCATGATTATTAAAAATGAAACCTATAACATTCATCTAGGAACTAAACTGAAAGACACACAGGATATTGACTGAAATCAAACTATCTACCAACTGCTGCAGCCCCCCAAATTTTGGTCACTAAGCAGTATTAGTAACTGACATTTTATGCTTCTTTGAACTGCGACTTCTTTTGGCCATCAGCTTTCCTACGCTCCTCCAAGCACACAAGCTGCAACCATCTGACAGTAATTGCCATGACAACTGATGCTGGTCCCAAGAGGACAAAAGACAATACCGCCAGCAAAATTCAATAAGCAACGTAATGAAGTCGAACACATCACAGGAAGTTAGTTGTGGTTTCATGGTATGGAGAGTGAGCAGTCTGGAGGGATCCCTCGAGTGTCCCACGGCTATCCATGTCCCAGCCTGGAGTACTCACATATGCTGCTCAGGGTGACCTTAGTGCCCTGGATGGGATGGAGAGGTGCTGCAAAGGAGCAAAATATTAGCTTGGAGGAGAAAGGCAGCAGGCTGATGTCAGAGAAGGGTGGTTTAAAATGAAGTGTGGAGATTTGCAGACAGTGGGGCTGGAAAGGCCATTATAACACTTAGCCTGGCCTACAAAGAATGTCACACTGACGTAGGAAAAGCCAGAGGAAAATTTTCAGAACACAAATCAGGATTAGGCACCTTCCTCTGATGCATTTTCAACTTTCTAAGTTTTCAGCTTACTGGACTTCCCATCATCTGAAGACAAAATCCTAACAAGTTCTAGCAAAATTGAAAAGAAAAAAGCACACTTGTTTTTATCTACTCAAGTTCTAATAACTAAGGAAATGCCTTAATTATAAGCATAAGTTAACTGCACGGCATCATTATAAGGCTGATTTGGAGTTGCATGACTGAATTAACTGCATCCCTTACCTTCAGGTTTCTTTGATGTGGAACTTTATTTCAGACTTTCATCATTTTACGATGACTGATTCTGGAGTTATTATAAGCATTCTTTCTCATTTCTTTCTATCAAATAATAAGTTTTCACTTTCAATTCTGACAAAGATTTCAGTTTCTAATGACATTCAAGTATCCAGCTGACTAGCTAATTTAGCTAACCACTGTGTTAGCATGGAGCAGACGGGCTAGCTCAGGAGAAGTGGCACGCCAAGAGGAGCAGATCTGATTGACAAGGCCTTTACGCTATCTCCTCATATTTTTTAACTTGTTCCCTATTTTGAGTCAAAAAAATAATCCCTGAATATCATACAATTCCCCCCTTCAACCATAAATGACTCCATTTGGTTAAAATCAAGCCTGGGAACAGGGCTGAAATTTTTTTGAGAAAACTCAGATTCAGAGCAGGCAATAAACTGCCAGCTAAGAAACAATTGCCTAGAAAAGCCAATGTTGCCAAGAAAGCTTCCTGCGGTCCTGCTGTCAGAGCACAGTGACTCAAGGAAAGCACCACTAACTAAGCCCAAATGGAAGTGATGCAGACAGCCAGAGAGAACAGCAAACAGAAATAAGGACCCTTTTACCCAGATGCAATGTTTGTGTTAGTGCTGGCAGTACAGCAAGAGGCTCAGGAAGTCCAGCATCAGGCCTACAGAGAAAAATCCTCGGGTTTGTAGGCAGCATACAAGGTATTTCACCATACCCAGGAACATTAAATCATCAGTTTTACCTGCAGGCATCACAAACTGAGCTTTAGGAAGGCACCTCCAGATAAGAACAAACTATCCAGATCAATAATATATCAGTGCAGGCCTGCAGCATTTCTCCTGCTGAATAAAGATCTGGTGCTATTTACACAGAGATAACCTCCACCATTACTATTATGATTCAGCCCTGTGATAATTCTAGCTGTATGGGATGGGCTATATGAGTGATCTAGAGGGATGTAACATTTGAAAATTTTAGCAATCATTGCCTAGGCAAGATGAAGGACTGGCATCTCTACTTTCTCCTCAATTCAGAAAGAGATTTTAGTGGGTATGCAATGCCTGTGGGGGATGAGAAAGCTTCTCTGTAAGCAAGAAAATCTTCCGAACTGAACCTGAAATGCAGCACTGTGGGAATCATCTTAAATTGCAATAAGCTGAAAGGCACACAGCATGGCCTGCTCCCAGTCCTCCAGCCTGGGACAGAAGTCTCCTGCTGAGAGTCTTTACCCAGGCTTTATTTTCAACACAAGCAAAAAGATGATGACAGTTCAGTCCCATGAAGGGACAAACCACTTACACCTCTAAGAAATGGGGGAAAAACAAGGAAATACAAAATCCTCACTTTTTCACAACAAGCAACAGTACTGACCCCAAACAGCAGTTTTGTTTCTGAAGAGGTTTGGGTACCAGTGCCTCAGGAGGACAGGCGCTCAGAGCTCTTGGGGCACCTCCCGGCCCCAGAGCATGCCCAGCCACCCTGTGGGTCACTCCTGGCACCCACCCAGGGCTTCACCTCACAGGGTGCCCCCACAGCCCATGGCCCCTGCTTGGCAGGGCAAGGAATAACAGGCTGCTACACAACACTGAAGCAGCCAAAAGGGTCTGTGTTAAGTGAAGCAGCAGTAGGAAAACACTTAGGGCAGAAAAAAGGAAACAGGCAGTTGGGCATCAGGTAATTTGAAATAAAGCTGGCAGGAGCGAGAGGAAGGACGCTGTGCCTGTGCACAGCTTGCAGCTGTGCCAGCTCTGCAGCCCTGCTGCCTCCCTTCATCTTGGCTATTGCAGCTCTCCATGAGAGCAGAGAGTCTACTTCTCCTAACCCAGCCTTTGAAAACACTCCAACACCAAAGCCACCCTGGATTTCTTCTATCAAAGAAGGCCTCAGAGCAAGTCAGCAGTAAACCACTGGTAAAAGCTGAGAAAATGGGAAGAAAACAGCTAGTGGGAAAAGCAAGGGCTTTGCTTGGCATCCGAGTGATTTGTGGGGTCAGCTTGGACACGTTGTTCATCCCCCCTGAGCTGAGTGTCCTGTAGCAAGCTGGAGTGACAGACCCTTCACTTGGAAAGCCAGGCAGAAGGAGAGGGTATCGCTGCATGCCGCTCTGCTCTCTGCTACCAGCCCAGCCACACACACAGATACTACATTTTGGGGCTGAGAATAAAACATAGCCACTCCTGCCAGCACAGCTCACTTACATTTAAACCATGAATTTTTTTTTTTTTTTGGGTTAAACACCTGTCAGTGGTTCTTTCTGAAACCTTGTATTTTCAAGAGGCCTTGCCCGTTTAATCTGGTGCAAGATTGCTACTCTTAAAAACATTAAAAATGACTGTTGTAGGTGTTTTTAACTTAAGAGGGACATGGAGAAGATCAAGAAACTTTCACTTCCTCAGGGCTTTACCCATGCTTCTTTTTCAATTACTTTTCTTCTATGGATTTTACAATTTCCTCCAGACTGATATAAAATGGAAGAACCGGGGAATTTGATGCTGCGGGTGAAGCCCAATGGCTTTTTGAAAGCCCTGATTGCTGCCCAGGTGTGACTGTCAGAGCTGACATGTTTCTGTAGCTTTGCATAGCACTTCACAGTGTAAGAAAAAGAAATGAACATAAATTCCCCATTTCATGGGTACCTTAATCTTGGGCCATACATCTAAATTATGCCAAAGGCATATTATAGGATTAAATTCTCCCGTCAGCTAAACCAGTATAAATCTGGAGTAATTCCATGATCTGAAGAGCCACTGCTAATTAACTGAATACCCCCAAATCCAAGGAAATTAATACAACCAAACAATATTAAAAATAAAGTATCTATTTCTTAGTTACCTCAAGGCTCACTTCTTCACAGTTTCTATCATGTGTTGCTGTAGGAATATCCCAGACAAAGCCCAAAAAAACCCCAAACCCGTCCTGGGTCAGGAATTTCTAATCTCTGCTCTCAAGGCTGCAAAACAGTGCTAATGATTCTGCTGCTTTTCTCTCCAAATATTACTGTAATGGAGCTTGTTTATTATTTTTTAATTTAAAAAAATTGAATTTTTAATTAAATGAACAAACAAATCCTAGCATAGCTTATCTGTCTTATCAGCTTTCTGTAGGAATCTGATGTCTTTGAGATACTGATGATCTCTTTGGTCCTGTGGAGGCATCCCATCTATGAAACTGCAGCCAATACAGTTATTTTTCCTTTTAATGCTTGTCACCAGCTGAAACCTTTCTGTATTGGTGGGAGCAGCTGGAGCATGTACTTATCTACAAAGCCAGGTAATTAGGTGGCAGCTTTTCCTCACTGCTTTGGTAATTCAGCTGTTAGGCTATTCTTTCAGCTGAAGACAAAAGTAGCAAATAGAAGGAAAAAGAAAATATTTTTCAATTGCAGTAAGGATAAAAGGATCATAACCTTTCCAAACAAGTGTGCTTCCCCTGGCTCAGCCCTTAACTGTGAGGGCTTTCTGAGTGAACTGGCAAAACCTGAGCACGCTGTTAAGCACATGCAAGAGGGAGATGTGCTCATGTGCCATGACAAATTATTGCCACTAGGACTTAATCAGGAGTGTAAGCACATGTTCCAGATAGGCCAAAACCCCTTGTGATGTTTTTCTGTGACTATAATGGGTTTCTTATTAAAATCCCTCTGTTGAGGGTGATCACGAGAGGAATATGATAAAGTATTTGATTGAGAGGAAGTCCAAGTATGGATGTACTTTCCTGATTTACTACCGGACAACTGAAGAATGCCATTATCAATACCTTGCACATGAACTTGAAAGAGCAAACTTTTTCTGATTAATTCTTTTATATTGGGTTACAAATCCTGCCTTCCCATTCTCTCCTCCTTAAAAAAAAAGAAAAAAAAAAAAAAGAAGAAAAGAAAAAAAGTTGGTCATTTAAAGCATCTATTTCTGTTCATTGACTCTAATTTTATTCTGTTTTATCTATTGTTCTTTCTGAGAAATTTCAATATTCTGGTTCTATATAAGACTTTTCCCTTAGTCAGGAACTGCAGTCTGTAATAACAGCAGTCAAGGCAGTTCATTCTGGCAAATGCATGTCAGAAAAAGACTGCAGTGACTTTGAAATATTGAAAGTGACTGATAACATAATGTGTGAAGCAGAATAAATGCACAGAAATGGAAGTTTTAGCTGAGCAGTCAAAGTATGAACAAAATACAGTGTCAGAGCTCTGCCCTGAAAGCTCTCTGTGCAGGTGGTTACAACAGCAAATTACTAAATGCACTTTGAAAAAGTGTTTTATGAATAAAATGGCAAACACAGTTTTTCCTTGGCCATATCATCTTTTCTGTCTGCTTGCACACCATGTTTAAGTGGAAAACCTGGGTCTGGAAAGGCATTTGGTTTTTAGGACAGTCATCAAAACTATGAAGGCTGGGATCAGGGCCCTGCTTTACTTCGGGGTAACCTAACACAACTGGCACTAAAGCAGAATATAAACCACATTGTTGCACATTGTGCAAACAAGAGTCTCCAACATTACCCAGATGGTTCATGTCAGCAAATGCTTCTGTCTGTTTTGACCCTATAAAGCCTCTCTGCCACCACCAAGTCTTCTTTGGGATTTGGGCAGTGGTCTTTCCAATTTCGTGATAGCTCATCACCAGAACATTTTTTCCTCAAGACTACAGAAGAGTCAGAGAGTAAAGGCTTCCCCACCCCATCTTCATCTTCAAGTTAATCCAAACCTCTCTATCCACTGCACTCTGATGTATTGGTGACTGTACTGGGTAAACTGTCTGGCTTCTTCTCCCAGTTTCCTCATTATTTCCTTGGGGAGCAGCCTAGAGCAACCTACCACATGGGATTGCTCTGAGACACAGCAGAAGGCTACTCTGGATAGTTTTTTTAGATTTCTCACTTTGCTAATCTCCTCCTGCATGGAGCTGAGCAATAAGGAAGCCTTCATTTATTTGCCCTCCAATAATCACCGAGGAGCACTCAGCTCCTCCCTGTCCTCACTGCCTCTCCTGTCACTCACTCTGTTCCTACAACAAGCTTTCTTCTTGCTCATATCCTATTTCAGCAAGGGAAGACAACTCTGCTAGGAAACCTGCTACCAGTCTTCCTTGGCTCTACATTCTGGAGATTTTCCACGTGCTCTTTTCCCCTTTCCCTACCCCTGAACTTGGCTGAAGTCATCAGCCAAGGCTAGCACCTTCTTCGTTTACTGATGATTCAAGGACAGGTGACAAATAGCAGATTGGTGTTTTACAGCAGGGCAAATCTCTGCAGGCTGAGGCAGCCTCTGTTGCAGCAGCTCTACTGTGGAAGCAAAACTCTTAGCTCAGATATGGATAAATCCTTCCAGCTGTCATTCCATCAAGTTCATTTCAGCTTTGAAAACAAACTTTATTTTCAGGCCTTTTATTTTTATCTGGAAAACAGGACTAGCTGAAAACGAGCTTTATGGTCCAGCTAAAGGTTAATTACTTTTTAAGGCAACAAAATGGGTTAGCAAAGATCTATTACTCTTTGCTCTTTTGCTACTCTTGATCATTTTAGCTGAAATAGGTTGACCAGTGTTTTGAGAAATGAGGCCAAGGGCTGGGAACCTTTGGCAGGTAGTGCTGGTGTGGGGTAGGTGGGCTAAACCCTTACTTGTGGTTATTATGGTTACTATCAAGGCAGCTGCATGACTGGATCCTTCCTATTTCCAGGGAAAGCTTTGCACTCATTTTCCACCCCACTTTAAAGGCAATGCTGCTGCTGCTCAGCTGAGCCAGAGTGAGTAGTTACACCTGTTCCTCTCAAGACTGATGCACACATTAAAGAAGGCAGCCAGAAAAGAAAAAACTGTACTACAGGACAATGTGCACTGATGGTAAACCTAATCTCTGCTTCAGGAATTCATAAAAGGCAAGTTCTTGGAGGGAAGCCACTCACTGAGACTTCTTTTAGCTTTGCTGTCATCAGATTTATAACCAAGCAGTTTTAAATTCTGCAGCCATGTACTTACTCACTTCATAAAACTTTAAAACACATGAACAACTCAGCTTACAATAAATGTCGCTTCCATATAGTTGGATGAGCAACACTGTTTCCACTGACTGTACTGCACACCTCACTGGGTAATATCTAGCCATTTTACACGCCAAGTCTGAGGTGCCTAAGGCTAGAGAAGTAGATAGAAAGTAGTAAGAAATAGCTTGCAAAGTGCTCTCTACTGGTAATTTAACACATCACAATTAGACTGTTTTCTTTGGGGTGGTTCATGGGTAATGATGGGGAATTAATATGCAAAAGCATACCCCTACCTGGCTTGCCTTTGTGAAACTTCGAATGCAGGGCCCTTTCTGAAAGTGAGCATTGATTGGGAAAAAGAGAAAGAAAGAAGCTGCCATTTTCATGGTACCTTTTTTCCCAACATGCAGGGATGTTGGAAAGTTTTCCTTCACCACAGCACTGCTTGGATGCAGAGGTGCCTTCCCATGGTGAAGCAGGCAGGCAGCTCTCTGTTGCTTGTAGCTCTACGCTGTGTGAGAATGCAAGAAGATCTAATGCCTTTCCTTATGATTTTCTTTCTCATGCTTCTTCTCAGTGCTGCTACCTCATGATTCTTTAACTTACCCCATCAATTAATGTCATGGTATATTTAAAAAGCCCTAATCTGCTCACCGCCTTTATATG
This sequence comes from Oxylabes madagascariensis, assembly GCA_013400675.1. Lineage (NCBI taxonomy): Eukaryota > Metazoa > Chordata > Aves > Passeriformes > Timaliidae > Oxylabes > Oxylabes madagascariensis. Next base: position 17,502 of record VYZR01108374.1, on the reverse strand, counting down.
TTGTGATTGAGTAATTTTTCACTACGTGTATGTAATAAACTCCAGATATCCTGCAGAATCCTTTAACCTATATCATCAGTTAATATCACAGGAGATTAAGAGGTTGCTAAAGTCTGTGTTTCTGTAGGCGTCTCCATCCTTTTCAGCTCCCAGCCATGAATTTACAGTGAGACCTGCAAGCACCAGGTGCACACCATCAGGAATCAATAAAGCCATTTCTCCTGTTCTCGCAGCGTGATGTGTGGGAGCCACAGTTTCTCTGCGGTCCCGCAGGCGAGCGAGATGGGGACAGGGAATAAAGCCAGGAAACACTCCTGATGGCAGTGCAGGAATCTTCAGAACCTGGAGCTCTGCATTAGGCAGTTAGTGGAAGAAGATGCAGAGGGACAGTGTCAGATCAGCTGGTCCTTGGGCAAAACTATTGGCAATGTGCTCCGACAGGACTGCAGAGCACTGTAAGCCTGGATCAGATGCTTGTGGGCTTGGTAGAAAAAAGAAGAGAGAAAAGCACAGGGACAAAAGCTTTCTGTTAGAGCTTTTTTATGAAGTAACAGATGCCATTTTTAAAAATCAGGATGAAGCTACATATTTTCTTATAATGCATTTGAGGTTACAGGTCTTCAGCCCGGATCCAGTGGCCCGGAGTAAGGCGTGCAGGGTGTGAGCACTCTGCAGCCCCAGCGGGCAGGCAGCTGGCTGAGCAGCACTTCCTCAAAGTGAGCTTCCTGGCATGAAGGGCAACTGCAGTTTGACTTGGAGGACGTGGGTCAGCAAAAAGGAAGATGAACGTGTTTTGAAACCTAGGGCCTGGTGCAATTCCCAGTTTTTCCCCTACAAGTCTCATGTAGACAGCAAAAAGTAGGATAGACTGGTTATTTTGGATAGTCAAGAAATATTACCTTGGGTGTGGTTAAATTTTTTATTTAGTATCCTGTTTATCTGAGAAACTACTTTGTTACTACATGACACTCTGAAGTTAAGGCTTTCATTAACAATGACTATATCTGAATAAATTAAGACTGGATTCTCATGTCAGATTGCTCAGAAACCTGGAATTAATTTTGATTTTCTTTTCCTCTCACTAATGTAATTTCAGTTATATGAACTTGTGACATGATCTAAGAGCAGACTCTCAAAATTCAACTCTTCTATTTAAATTCAAGAGTTTGCTTGAAGTCAAGTAATTCTCCTAATTTTCAGAGTTTCCTAATTTTCTGGAATTATCAGGAAAAAAAGTGCTTTGGGTGGATTTAGGTAGATTTTACTAATTTGAGCACTATATGTTTCAGAATGTTATATATACAGCTCAGAATAGGATTTTGCTAATTCTTAGCAAACTACTGAGACAAAGCAAAGTTGATCTTTACTAAGGTGTCCACTATTCTTCTGATCAAAGTATTTAGTAATGAAAAATCCAATTACGTCATTATTGTTAGTCCTCTGCAGTGTTAGGGTATAATCCAAACCTCTTATTTTTCATATAGCTGGTAAAAGATAAGTTAGAGTGTGACACTTTCTTGGGCTTTCATTAAAAGAATATTAATAAAAAATAGGGGGATCTTCTCAAAGAAAGGGGTACATAGTCCCAAGGGCAGAGAAAAATAAATCAAGGTAGTTAGGAATAAAGTAATTTTCCTTGCACTGGAGTCTTTGGATGTAAGTGACCTCTGAGACACAGAATGAAAATTTAAGGAGAGAGAATAAATGGTGAGGAGACAGGAAGAACACATATTTATGGCTCAGGGCAGGAACTTTCTAAGACTCAGGATTTTGCTGATGAGATGTAAAGAGGACAGGAGAATATCCACACCATTTATTTGAAGCAGCTGGCTAATGATTTGCTAAGGGGCAGTCTGAAATGGCATACGATGACTCTCCACTTTCCCTCCATAGTTTTGGGTATCTCAAAGTGTGCCACTTGCTGCAAGGGAGGTGTCTTTGGGCTTGCCACAAGGAAATCATTATAACTGTCCATTTCTTTTCCCCTCTTAGGACAGAAAGATGTGATTGACTTCTCTAGCAAAAGCTCAAATTCGCTGTGACTTTTTGTGAATAATGTCAAATTCAGACTGGGGTTTCTCCAGAAGCTATATGGTAGTTGTACCTTCCATACATTTTGCCCTCACATACCCCCTTCCCACAGACAACCACCAGGAATTATGGAAGTGTTGTTGCTGCTTTTGGGCACACAGACAACTTTAGGTGTCCATGAGCTTGTGCTTGGCTGGGGCAACTGTGGAAACACAGCTGTGAACAAGAAAGAGTCCCACACTGTGGGCTCTAAAGGCAAGCTTGCCTTTTCTTTTTTATTCTTCCTATTGTCCCTGTTTCCTTTTACCTAGAGGGGCAGAACACACAGGGATGTTGTTTGGAATATGAGGGGCGCAGAACAACTATGGCTTGATTTTTCAGTGGTTTTGGGAATTGACAGGTTCCAGTTACTTAAGCAGAAAGCTGGTTGCTGGGCTCTGTTGAGCATGGAATTAGTGCTTCCTCTCCCTTTGCCTCTAGCATGCTGGGTGGCCAGGACTGTAGTGCAGGAGAAGAGGGTGAAACAGCAGAGAGAGTGGGGACATGAACAGAATTCCAGCACTTTGCTGCCACCCCTCCTTGACCCTCACCAAAAGCCAGCCACCAGTGCAGTGCCTGAGCCATAGCTGCTGCAACGCAGGAAGCACAGATGTCTTATGAAATACTCTGAAAAGCTTCTGCAATTATATTTATATCTCCTAGGGGTGCAATGGAAGTTCTATAGTTTAACTCTGAAAAGAATTCTTAACAGGTGTCAAATTTAGTGTCACCACACAGCTCCTCATGAACCAAAAGGCACAGTCTTTTCAAGCTCTCCTAGGAAATTTGGCAGTTCCTATTATTACAGCCCCTGTCATTACCTTGAAAGAAAAATATGTAGAGAGGGAAAACTGACATGCTGCCTGGAGGCTGCTGGTGCTCAGAAGGTTAATTCTTAGTGGCAAGGGAAAGAGGACAGCAATCTACCTGAGCACATCACCTGCCTGCCTAGAGGCATGGCCAGTTGTGTTTGTTAACATTTGCAACATGAATGAAGTCATCAGGATGGCTACGACCAGTCCAGCTTTCAAATATTACCCAGCTTATATTCTATATTATTTGTGTTACAGCCACATATCTATTTTCAAGACGGACCCAAAGCATGTGTTTTCAGAGAAAGCATTAGGCAGGGCCTGGTCACAGATGCTGTGTGGGACCCCAGCTGGCTGCTTTGCCATCCCCGTGCAGCAAAAAGCCAATCTCGTACCGCAGTCAGGCCACTCACTGCTGCTCACATCTTTGTTTTAGCATAGAAAGGATTCTTTTGCTTGTGAAAAAGAAGGGCCTCAAAGACTCTATTTTTTTACACTGCTTCCTGTTGGTAAACTTTACCACAGTGTTACCTTGACTGCAGCTCACGCTGCGTAGCTTTAGAGAGAAGGGGTGTTTACACCTCTGTCTCTTTTTCCTGTTTCTCTGGGAATCACCTGAATGTTTGGAAAAGGTACTTAAAAGCTTTAAACGCGTGCCTGTGCTTCCTGCACAAAGAACAAAATCTCCTGTAAGCTTGCCAGACCTTTCACAGCTGCACCCTAGAGATTTAACACTGTGCAGCTTATGGCTTTATATGAAATTTCTTTAAAGAAAAGGCCTGTATTTTCACATAAATATATTTATTTTGGGAAAGATCAAGAAGTGCCAATATATTTTAAACCAGTTCCCTGCTGCATTAAAAATGTGAAATATTCATGTGAACATTTGCTAATCCTATACGATGAATCTATTCATCCCTCTATTTAGCATGCAGGCTGCAGCTGCTGAAGGTTGTTGAGCCTTTTCATCAGGAAGAAATGCAAGGATGATATGTGAAAACCACATGGATGTAAACTTAAGGAACAGTACAGAAGGGTGTGAAGAACAAGACCTTGTAAGCTACCTTGTAAGCATGATTTCTCTTTCATATGTTTGTTCTTATATGGTCTTTCACCGCTTTAAACTGTAAATTTATATTTATGGACATAATTAGAAATGCTATATAATATGCTCTCATAATATGGAAATAAGAATATAAGCACAGCAGCATACACATTTTCAGAATATATATATCAGGGTCTCCAAATTCTGCAGTAGGTAGTATCACTCCAAGCAAATTCCAGTTTCTCTGTTCAGCCATTATTCCTGCTAATGTAATGAGTTATTTTCTCACCAGTGCCAAGTTCTGCATATGCATATCCAGATCCTCCTGTGGCTCAATATCTGACAAATAATCCCTTTCTTCATATACCTGAACTCTGATAATTTTAGCAGGAAATCAAAAATGGGTGTCTATGATTCCTGATTCCACCAGGGGACAACATATGACCTTGGGATTTCATTTAAGTCCCCTGATGCCATGAATTCCCTAAGCATAAAGTGGAAATAGCATTTGCTTTCCTGAGAGATGCTAATATTTAGGTATTGCTTCAAAGATCTTCAGATAAAAACACCTATATATGTGCAAATTTTTATGCTTCCTTCTGCTTTCCTATAGCTCCAAGATATAATAATACACTGAAAAGCCAAAATTTTCTTATGAAATAGAATTGTACTTGGAAATGTCAGGGCTGCACAGACCAATGATCCAGGAGTTGCTGAAGGCAGTGTATCAGAAGAAGCTGTAAAGATATAACCCAGCCTTTCCATGTGCTGAATACTGCGACCAAGAAGAAACTCTCTTACCAGCATCGGCCATAACCACTTTCCCCCCATGCCAAGAGCTATACCCAGTACATAAACCCTGTCACAAGCAGACTCTGAGGGCACTTTGGATGCACCCACCTTAACTTGCAGAGCAGCAGCGGTGGGCATGAAGAATGCAGGTGTGAGCCGTGCCACGTCGCTTGGCGGTTGCACTGTGTTTAGTTATAAAGACACAGACTGTGAAATTCCCTAACGTCTTCCAAATTTTGTACTCAAGCTCCCATGGATATGGCTGATAAGGAGAGGCTGGCTTAACACCTTGACAATTACCTGAGAACTCTTAACAAGTGGAAGAATTTCTTTGAAAGACTACAGGAAGGAATTCTACTCCTTTGTTTTGCACAGAGGCCCCAAACAGTAGAGTGCCAGATATTTTAAGCAGAGCCAGCCTGGTCATAGCTGGAATATGAGAGTATTACAGTATTTGGTAAATATTTTCCTCTAATACTCTTTGTAATATACAAAGCATATACATGTTTCATTAAAATTAATTTTTTTGCTGATCCTATGAAATTTTTTATTATGTTGCTGCTATGTTAGCACAAAATTCAGCAATATCACTCCCAAAGTGGAACAGATTCAAAGAATCCAAGTCTCCTCTGCTCATGCAGTAGGTGTGAGCAGAGCATGATTCCTCTGGATCTGCACAGTGCTACTTACTGGCTACTTTCTCCCCCACCACAGTTTTTGGACAAAGGCAAAGGCAACAGACCAAATTAGGCAGATTTTGTATGTTTACCTGGCAGCCACACAATAGAAATCCCACTGCAGCAACTGAAAAGTTTTGCTTCATACACATAACACAAACCAACAGAAACCAAGTTGAGAGACCAGATTCAGAATGAAAAAAAAGGATCAGCAAACTAGCTCACATCTTCTCCTAAGTGCCAACTGTAGATATTACACTTTTTAAAAGTTTAGTGTTTTTTTTTTTTTACATTTTACACACATCCTGATTTAGGAATCAATACTGGAGTGAAGCACAAATACTGCAAAGGCACAATACACACAATTAATTTAGTATTTCTGATTCTAATAGAAACATAATACCAGTAGCATCTCTAGAGATGTCACTTTTGTAGTCCAAGAGATTGATTAGTACAGTGATAAGCACCTATGCTTTTGGGTACTAACAGGGGTCTTTCCACCAAAATATCAAATGCTCTTGTTCATCCCCTTTAGTTTTCCCATCCGTGTCCAATTTCACTTTCTTTTCTTTAAGAAACAGCTTCTATAATAGAAAGGGTTGAGTTATGCTGACTCTCTATAACAAATGAAGCAACTCTTTCCTCATTTTCCTGCTAAGGAAGTTGAGTTTATCTCATTAGTGTTTTTCAAAAGAAACAAGAACAATTCAAATAAGAGCAACACAAAGTGTTCTTAATGCAGTTTCTAGAAAAGTGAATAATTCAATGTCTTGGAGAAAATGAATGAGTACGCAAGAAATGAAGTGGATTGCAAATACAAGATGTTTTTCCTTTGCCGAAAATTAAATTAGAAGAAGGGTCCAGAGCTGAGAGAAGCCTTCCCTTAGTACCTGCTCCTCCTATTCCAAAGGCTTACCTTTGTGAGAAGACGTCTCTGTAGGGGCTGCCGTGCTGCAGGGCGATCCCGTATCCTCTGTCGGCGACAGTGTTCCCGACCGTGTAGAAGGAGCACTCCGCATCGTTGATGGCCACGTACTCCAGCACCGCTGCGTCCCACACAAAGGCATAGTTCCCGTGTTTCACCTGTGGCAAACAGAGGAAAAGCTCAGACTACGGACTGCCCAGTCCGGAAGGAGGTCAGGGCACCTGGAAGTGGGGCAGTTTCAGCGCAGTCTGCTCTTTAAAGGAAGTGGAGTTTGGGTGCCCAGCTGCTGCCAGCACCAAAGATGCCCAGACACTGGTGCCATGAAGGGCTTGGGCTGAGCACCTCGGCTGAAACTGAAGAAACATGACCTGAAAACAACATGTCCATCAGTGACACAGTGCCATGGAGGAAATATGGACTGCCCCTTTTCAGGGAACGAAGGAAACACCACGGTCCATCCCCCAACACTAAATTCCACATGAAATCCCCCACTGTTTTTCCTTTGAGCTGTAAAAATGACCATTTGGAGGGAGGGTAGGTAATCCCATTGCGAGAAGCATGGCAGGGTAGGCATGGCTGTCCAGAGGGAAGACCACTGTTCAGTATGGTCCACATTTCAGTCATGCTTCAATTTGACAGACTTCACAAACACATATTTGTCTTATGGGTTCTGTGGGTAAGATCACACCAAGTAGATTTTTTGGGATTGCTTTTCTCAGCATGAGGCATTTTCACATATCTTCAAAGACTTTCATAGAACAAGATCATGTAAGCCATTTTAACTGTTTGACTAAGATAAATCCAACCAGCTCATTACACTGAAAAAGCTTTTGAAGTAACATTTCCCCATCCATTCACATTTGGAACAAATCCAGATTTCTTTAAAATTTAAATATATGTGATTTATACAAAATTTAAGCATTTATTCAGAAGCAAGCCTTTAAAAACAGAAACAGTCTATACAAATCAATTAACTTCTGCTTTCCAGACATATCATGTTTTTCTGAAAAAACAGTAATCTCTAGGTGCTGTACCAGACCCAGTTCTTTTGCTGGTTTTCTGTTTCTTTGGTCTCTATGTCAGACCTGAAGAATCGGTCTGCTTTTTTCCTGTCCCTCTGCTTGGCTTCATTTAGCTTTTTCCCTGTGCTGTATTAGGCAACTAAGCTGTAAAACTAGGCTGAATCCATTGACTTGGTACATCTAATGGGAATAAATACGTGACAGCTAAGTGAAAAGTAAACAAAACACAAAAAGGCCATGTGGGGCCAGGCAATCCAGAGAGAATTCAAAACCAAGTCAGCATATCAAAGTAAGCAATGTCAGTACATCATTTAGATTAGGCTTTGACAATGTAGATTATGTTTTTAAAGACTGTTTACATATAAAAGTTACTGAAGCAAGCCACACCGTCTGCTTGCTCACAAGATGTAGTGCACAAGGAATGATTGCATTTGGGACACATTCCTTTTTACTGCAGGCCTGGCAAGGGAATATTTCCTATTTCCATCTGTAGGCATGGCAGGGGGAGGATTTGTGCAGATTTTGGAGCAGAAAGGAAGCCATATTATCTGTGGACTCCACAGGACTCGCAGGATAAAGAAAATTCTTTTCAAAGTGCACACACACACGAGCAGGACTGGGTCAGTTTTAATCTTCAGGGTCTGGAAATTGTCAAGAATCTTTTTTCTCTCCTCCCAGTGGAGGTTTAGGTCTATCTAAACAGGCTGAGAATAAAGGATAGAAGTGAATTTGCAGTTCACAAACAATACAACTTCTATGCTTGTCCTATAGGTACTGCCACTCACAGAGCTCTTCCTAGCTGGGTTATTCTGATCTTCCCATAGGCACCACTTGAGTAAGAAATAGCATGACTGAGAAAAAAGCTCTTCCTAGGAGAATTTAACAGGATAATGACTCTGCCTGAAAAAGGATCATGATGTGCAGAGAATAAGGGAGGGAAATAAGAGACAAAAGCAGAGGATCAGAAGTGAGCAAATGAATCCTGAAAAGGATCAGATGGACTTTCTGAACAAAAGAATTAAGGAAGAGTGGGGTTCAAAACCCAAGTAATTTTACATGTGGGACATGACCTTTGAGGTGATGGTAAGAGCAGAGGGTTATGTTTTGACGCTTGCTTTTGTCCTAACATGCCTTTTTATCGTCCTAGTGCATTGAATTCACCTAAGTGCTTGTAAGGAGACTTATCAACTGCTCAGCTGGTCAGGAAAAATTCTCTTGATTTAGCTGCCTTGCTGTAAAACAACTCACAAAGAGAATATATAAAAGTGGTAAAAGCACTTACTGTCAATAACATCTGTGATGAAGTGGTATATATAAGATCCTCAGAGCAGAGCTAATATCATCACAGTTCAGGTTCCCACGAAGATATTACTTTTCATAGATAAGATCTCAGTGAGCCTCAGTTAAAGTGCATGGGGCACAAAAGACACTGAAGAACCAGAAGGGATCATTTCCATCATCTACCTTCAATATATGATTGCTCCATGCATTAAAATACATCCTTCTTAGCATTTTTGCCCTATTCACGTACAAATCTGAGGAATTCAAAACCATGGAGCAAACCTAAGTTGTAATTGTCATGCTTGCAATCCCCTCTTTAGAGAACTACTTCTTGGTCTAACATTTTTCATTGCTATTCAGTGTGTTTATTCTTACTAGCCAATTTTTTTTATATGTATAACTTTCTTATGTCATTCCTAGGCATTTTTGCTCTGCAGTTCTAAATACTCATTCACACTTTGAGGCTGACACCTTTCAATTATTGATGGATCTTTCTGTTACTTAGCTGAGCTGGATATAGCTTTCTTTAATCTCTCCTTGCAAATCTATCAGTTCAGCTCTCCCATTACCAGTGACACTACTTTTGAACTGTCTCCAATTCTTAATTTTTACGCATGGGAGAAACACCTGTTTCACTAAGAGAGAATCAGTTATCTGCCAGCTCTGGAGCTATAGGATTTCCTTTTCAGCATACTCTTCTTCTGAGAATCAGTCTAAACTCCTTGCAGAGGGATTTTTCACACAGCTCAAGACTGGTTTTAGCTTAAACGACTAAGAATAAAATTTTGCTAGAGTATAGCATAACATGAGCACTGCAGATATTTCACAGATTTGCGCCTACACTATGGAAAGAGGAGATGATGCTCTCTGTAGAAGGACATGGGAATTTCAGAACAAAACGTCAATTAAAAACTTGTATCCTTCTCTCTCTTTCCCTCTTACCATGGGAAGCACGTATTTTGCAGCTCTTCAACAGCTATGCAGAAGACTTCTGCTTTGGGCCCCAAAATGAACAACAAAAATTCCAGCTCTGTATTACGAGAAAAAGTTAAGGATCTTGCATTCAGTCAATTATGGGAGCTAAATGAAAGCAGAATCTCCTTGGGAAAAAAAAAAGGCTCCTTGCAACACATGTAACTCGCTACTCGCAGAAGAACTGCATCCCCAGTCCTACATTTCCTTATCATTATATTGGCCTTTTGTGTAGAGAGAGCAACATTTCAGGATGGTGGCAGATTTGGATGCTGTTCATACATGGCCATGCAGCCCTGGATTGCCAGGGAGGTGATTGTAGGAGGGCAGCCCATTATCATTCTGCAGCAACCCCAGCTCTCCAGTCCACCGGGGCATGGAGAACTGACACTTCACTCTCCTTCCCTGTCGCCTCCCACCTGTCACTATGGCAGAGGCTGAAAAGACTTTTTGAGTATCTGGTATCTATTGTCATAGAGGGAAAAAAAACAAACAAACAACAAAACCAGGCAAAATTGAAACTGTTAGTTGTTCATCAGGGTGTTTTGAACTCGTGTACTACAGTGATCATAAAGTGAAACTGGGAGGTGTGGTACCACACAGAAATGTTTGACTTGACTTCATGGTCCTGTGAGCAATTCCGAAGGAGTTACTGTGAAAAGAATTGTTACACAGAACAGGAGTCATCAGCACATAGATGTTAAAATTAATTCTATGGGGCTGGTATATTTCTATTTTCTATCAGTGAACACTTACAAAATTTTTCTTTCCTGAAGCCCTGTCTGTAGATATTAGCTAAAATTTATCCTGGATGATTCCGCCAAAAACCCGTTGAGTTATAAGAGGAAAACATTTAAAGCCATTACACTGTTTCACACGCACATATTTTATGCCAAGAGGGATGTGGATAGTATTTCTTGTTACAGCTAACCCGCTCATGCAGAATAAGTTGAATAATGTATTTGTGTACAACTCTGGCATTCTAAAAGCACATTTCTAGGTCTAGCAAATGTTAAATTTCAGAAAAAATAATTGTAAGTAAACAACAACCAATTGCTGCAATTTTTCATACTTGTATTCTTGGATAATATCTTTTCTGTATTTTGAATTCCTCTGTAAAAATAGAGAAATGCAAAGAATCCTCATGAAAGAAAAAAAAAATACACAACAGATTGCAGGTTAAAAAGAACTGGCAGTTATTTTTCCTACAGACCTCTTTTAAATATTTCATCGTACATAAAATGTGTTAGTTAACTGTTATAAAAACAATAGAAATCATAAGGCCAAGGAATTTTAAGTTTAAATTGATTAAAATGATATTAATTTTCTAGAAGAACATCTGAAAATTATTAGATAATGCTGATGAAGCCCATTTTCTGAACACCCTGTGCTTCCACCCCTGAGACACAGTGGTGGTGCTTTTTCTACTCCTTTCCACT
>VYZR01108370.1:12312-30202 GCA_013400675.1 Oxylabes madagascariensis | reverse complement strand
CTTCATTTTGATTTGTATTGAATTCCAGGTTCTTATCCCTATGACTCGCTGCAACTCTCATAAGGAAACTATCAGAGGACAGGTGAAAGTCAGAAATGCTGGAATCTACACCCTGATATTTGACAACACATTCTCTAGGTAGGTGCTAGCCAAACATAAAAGGTGAAATAAGATTGGTTTTACAGACTGTGGAACTGATCAGATGCACCATTATTCTACCATTCAGAAGTAAGAATAAGAAATTTTTCCTCACTTGCCAAGAGGTCTTCAAGACTGAGTTTTGGTTCTAGTTCTTGTTTGGGCTTTTTTTTTTCTACCCCCAGAGCAAAATTCCCGTCTTCTTTCTGAACCTCTTCTTTCTAACCCTGGGAGGGTTAACAGAAGCAAACAAGGAATTTGTGACTTATTCCAAGACAGTTTAGTCAGGATTGTCATCTTTTTAAAAACAAACCTGATGGCCATTGCATAGGCATACTTCTTTTTGACAACAGTGAACTTTTTGCCCCAGTGTAAACTGAAAGACTGAATACACTTTTAAGGCTTCCTCACTTGTTGGCTTCAGCTAACATGATCTTTTTGTTCTCTTTCTTTCCTTGACAGGTTTATCTCAAAAAGAGTGTTTTATCACTTGGCTGTTGAGCGACCTGTCATCTATGATGGAAGTGATTTCCCATAGCCTTTACTATACAGTGTATTTTTAATTAAATGTTTAAGATATGCTATTATTTATGTACATGTGTAAGCATTCTGATTACCACTGTGTTTGAAGACTTTGAAACTATGCAATAGTTTTAATGCACTTAAGAGGAGATGTGTACACTAAAAATGGAAGCCTTTTCAGGAACACTAATGGTTCTGTACTGTGTACAGATTGCTGAAAAGCCATGTTGATTGGTTTAACAGGTCAATAATAACCAATTTTTTTTTCACTGGGGAGAAAAATAAGTGTGGGGGTGTCTAAATGCAAACTGAAATTCTCTGCTGAAAATTGAGCTATTTTTCTTCCAAAAATATCCTTCAAAAGGAAATTTAAAGAAAAATACCTATTTTTGACCTCTTCACTGAGGTGTAAACATAACAATCTCTGTTCTGCTGTGCTGCTCTTACAGTCAGGGCAGCAATTATGCAGTACTTCAGTCTGCACAGGCAAATACTGTAATCCATCTGGAATTTTTTATCTTTTCCAAGTTTTATAAGCAGCAAACCGTAGGAATTTTATACATTTTGGGCTAAGATTTGGTAAGTCTTAACTGGCTTTTTCCAATACTTTGGCATGGAATACCAGTAACAAAAGAATAAACACGAAGCAGCCACTCCCTTCACTTCGGCTCACTCGGTACTCTGTATGTTGGCCCACGGAACCCAGTTCCTACGGTGAGCACCAGTGGCAGAACACAGAACATCCCTGTGGAATAAAGTACTGCTCACTGGGTGACACTGGGAAGAGGAGCATTCTTTTTTCCTGCCTTAGCACCTTAGTCATCAGCATTCACAGGAAAGCACAGTTTCTGAGGAGATCAGCTGCATCTCTCTCTCTAGACCATGTGGAAGGCAGCAATAATGTTTGAACCAGTCTCTCAAAATGTCCATCCAAAATGGAATGCATACCCAGGCCTGGTGAGCTCTCCACCCTGTGGTGTTAGTGTATTCTGTCCCTTTCCTAAGCCTTGCAGTTGCCCTGTCCAACTGCTAACTTTCCATCTCAGATTTGGGGGCTGTTAACACTACCTTTTAAGGGAAGATTGGGTTCTCACTTTTACAGAATTTCTATGCAAACCATCTGCTTTCTGTATAGAGTTTCATCTTTATGTCAAGATACCTGAAAGTAGATTTTTCTGTATAAAAAACCTGTCTTCCAATGGAATGGCAAAAACAAAAAACATTTGGTAGGAGAAAGAAGAAAAGCTCTTTCTCCCAACCAGCCCTCCTCATAATTTAAGTGTGTCTGATTTCTCATGTTACTGTTCTCCCAAGGAAACCTCAGACCTTGAGGGTTTTAGTGCAGAGTTGGTAGAAGACCAGCACAACCTGTGAGGAACCCTGTATAGACTTGGTGGCAGCTGTAGCTGGCATACAGGAGTCATGGTGGGAGACAGAAAATAAAGCATGAGGGGAAAGAAGAAAAAAGGGCAAGCATAACTGAAGCAAATGGTTTGGGGAGAGGAAAGGGGCAAATTTGTAAATGTAAAAGGAAGGAGAGGGAATTGGAGGAACGAACTCAGGTAGGGAAGGTGGTCAGGAGAGACCAGCTGGTGTTTGTGTTTTGCTGGTCCAATCCAATATCCATAAGGAATCTCCAACCCCTAAAGACTGGTTGTTTAAAAGCTGGAGATCACAAGCGGAGTGTTGGACATTTTTACATAGGAGGAGCTGAGGCAGAGGGAAATTTCTGATCATAGAAAAGAAAATAATTGCAGTTAAAGGTAAAGGTTGCTCATCATTTGTTCCAGCTGTTAACAATATATAATACAGTGATCTTGAAAAAGTTTGTGAAAGAATGACTACTTTTCATGGAGCACCTAGGATTTAGGTGTCTGGCTCATCGATAGCATTCCCTTGCCTTCAGCTGCCTTTTTCCCCAAGGTGGTGGTGTGCTCCCAACCCTCTGCCAGGCACAGTGGTCAGTGGCAGGTGCAAGCTCCTGAAGGCTGCAGTGCACTTAAGCCCTGACCTAGTTGTGTGCATGAAAATAAGATGGACGAGAGACTTATGTGAGCAATAAACAGCAATAAATGGCACGGATTGGTTCATTAATTACAGCATATTTCAGTCTTGAAGCTATGTTTTATATTTAATTAGGCAAGAAGAGATTATTTATTGCTTAAAAATGGAGTACTGTGTACCATATGCTATGCAATTTCACTGAGCTGTTACTGAAGTCTGCTGCAGTTTTCTTTTAAGCTTTTAGGTGTGGTTTTAAAAAACATTTTGCTGTTGTTTACTTAGAATACTAATTTTACTGGGATATCTTTCTTAAAATGCCAAATGTAAGGTAAAGGGACACTGTCAAGTATCTTCAGCCAAAATATGACATCTCTGTTAAAAAGTATTTGAAGTCTCTCTACTAAAAATAATTTGAGAGCCTTGCCTCTTGATTTCCTCTCCACATCCAGTTCTTTTTTTTTATCATGAGGTAAATATTTTTAAGCCCCTGTTCATGTATCTCTTAAAATAATTGTCTCCATGTAGTAAGCCAGATGTGTCCCTGGAGGTCTCTCATGTAGGCAGTCCTGAGACTAGCTGAAGCCTATGTTTGGGAGAAGGGGAGTAAATCTACTGGATCGTTCTCATTTAACATTTGAGTCTTTATGGTCCCTCTTCTTCAGGTTTTCCTGCCCTTTGAGAGTAATTTTATGACTATTTTTTTCTCTCTCTGAAAGAGGACTAAGAGTCAGAACCTATAGTTTAAAAATGGAAAGAAAATGTTTGCTTCTGACAAAAGACAGTACTTAAGGAGAAAAAGTTTCAAATTATGAAATAGCAGGCTGGTAAGGTGCAAGTGGACAAGAGTGCAGCTGTTCAAAGAAGCTTCCTAGGAACAGTAATCCCGTCGTAACAGCTGGAAGAGGCTGTGCAGAGACCGTAAAGAACTTGACATTAGTAGAGACCTTTTGTTTAAATGTCCCAGACAGTTCATTACTGGAATCATGGAAACCTAATAAAGGACTTTGCTCAAGGGCAGGCTTGTGCAAGAGATTATTTCATTCAAGCACCTCATTCTTCCATCCATAAAATGCTTGTTCATGTGAGCTTTGCCAGCAATGCTGAAAAATCTGTTTATTTATAGGTGCTCAGGTGATTTGTTGAATTGGGCTTTTTACTATCTCCAGGAATGCAATAAAGAGAAAAATATTTTAAATTGATCATGAAACTCATTTAAGGAGATGTCACATTCATAGGACAAAGAGATTACACAATGTGGTCAGCATAAGCAATTAGATGTTTTTCTGGGTGCTGGAAAGGGTAAGGAGATATGGAGGGTAAGATTTTTTTTGTTATGAGGAGGTTTGTGCGAAGGAAAGAATGTAGTTTCTTCAAGAAAATGACAGTGTTCCTTTACTCAACATTACACAATATTTCTTCATGAAAAATGAAAGAGGTATTGCACAAGCATGTACCACATTACAAAATAGCAAAGCTACAAAAGCCTGACTTCTTTCCTAAAACTGAAATTGCACTATAGTTTTAATTATGCTCAATCACTGAGGTTGTAACTTGTTCAGAAGCATCTTTTGGTCTTAACTGCCAAAGAATTGCAATTCCTGTTCACATCAAACTTCCTGCTCCAGATATAGGAAAAATCATGTATACCAGTGTCTGTACAGTTACAGAAATGTAAACGGTTGTGTTGGAATGTTTTTTTTGATGCTTATTTTTTCCTTTTTTAACCATGGGAATTTAAGAATAAAATTCTTTATCATTGGGAATGTTTGTCCATTTTTTGCCTTGTAGGGATAGTTTTGTGTGGAAGATGTATCTGATGATTATATCTTGGGGTTTTTATGAAATTTATATTGTGCCATCCCCTCATTTCAAAGCTACAATTACCAATAGAAGTTTCTGAGCATCTCCAGAGGCATCTGGAGTGCTGGCTCCACATTCAGAAGCTTCTCTCTAGGAGACGCTCCAGCAAAGCCTAATCTGGAGTATGAGGGACCTGCAAAGAGTGAGTTTTACATATAGCCAGTACATGTGTAAGTGACCATACCTTGCTGTACCTCAGCTCTGCAGGGAGATGCTGCAGCCATTGAAAGTCTTTGTGTCCATCTCCAGTAATGCATTTTTATCCATACTGGGTAATATCCCCTCCCTTGGTGCGAGGGGAAAGGCTCTCCCAACCCTACTTCTGCCTTATATTTCTTGGTCTGTGCCCCAAGAACAGGCCTTGGCACACACACAGGATAACATTTTTCTGTGGGGACGATGTGAAGCTGCTGCAAGGTCATGGTATCGCTGTTGTTCATCAAACAACGACACAGACTCTGAGATCTTTCAGAAGGCTTAGAAAAATTACTCTTTATTTTTGAGATGTCCCTCTCTTTTATACTATTTTACACAGAATAATTTGATTGGTGAAACAAAGGTAAACTCCTTCGATCACATTGGTTAAAACAGATGTTTATCAAGAAACCTCTCCTGTGAGAAAGAATGGATAAACATAGGTACAGTTACAAAAACATTTCTGTTTACAGAAAATCACCTGGGAAAAGAATTCCCAGAAACCAAAACATCTCAGGCATTGGAAATCAGGGCTACAATGGTATCCTCTGCATTAGTCCTAGAAGTGCCACAGGGATGCTTTGAAGTCCAAATATAGTACTAACTCCTATACTTTCGCACCCTTCCATCACTTCCCTGCTCTCTGGAAGAGGTGCTTCTATAAAGACGTGTCTGTTTCAGGCAGAACAGGCACCAGGTAGGCAGGTCTGCCTGCAGAGAGTGAAAGTTTCTCAGGGGCTTTCCCAGCTTCCTCCCCCTGTCCCACAAGCAGGCTGGTGCCGCGCTACATGACTGCCTGCACCACGGTGACAACGCAGCACATGGGACAGGGACAAGTCCAGCTGCCTCTTCAAAGAAGAGCAACAGCATAGGAGACTACAGCCCAAAACTAGGAACATCTAGGAAAAAATGGCCTCAAAGAGAAGGGAGGGGACCCAAGCTATGGAAGATCTCAGACCTCTCCCAGGACTTCCAGCAACTGCTCAATGCCCATCCTGCTAGAGCTGTGCATAAAGCATGAGCAGAATCCCCTGGGACTGCTCAGGGGACAAGGGAGGCAATACCCTTTACCTGTGAGATAACCTCCCATCCTGGAAGACAGCATCAGGTGAAGGCTGGGGACACCCTAGCCAGGCACAAGAGGGATGGTGGTAGGATAAATCCAAATAAAATATTAAGGCAGATGGACAGAGGAGCCCAAGAAGGATTTGACCACCAGGAGCTGTGCTGCTGGCAGATGGAGGCACCCAGCAGATGCAAGGGGGAGTAATGGCAGAAAACACCTCCATGACCGAGTCCCTGCTGTGTGCTGACCAACAAGAAGGGTTGGTGATGAGGCTGCAGCCAGAGTGGTGCAGGGAGGCAGCTTCCCCCCCGGTTTGTGTGGTAAGAGCAGCTTGGGGAGCCACCACCAGCTGCTGGACTGCAGGCAGCCATGGTGGAACAAACCCCAAGAGGGAAAACCGCCCCCAGGAAGGTTGGTCTCCAGCTTCCCCTGGCAAAGTGATGGGAGCAGCCTGACTCAGAGAAGGATGTGCATGGCCATGGGACAACCCCATCACCCCAAACTGCCGCAAGTTCATTGCCCTTTCACCACTCTCAGCAGTTTCACCTGCAGATTGAGCATGAATATTTCCCACTGCATTTTGGAGACTGAAGAAGCTTTACTCTCTGTGAGATGGCCACAAAGTTCAAGTTTCTGGGACTGGTGAGATGTAGCGCAGGGAAGAGGAGCTTGCACCAGCTAAGGTTTGCACACTTACTTGTTTGCATAACTCAAGGGCTCTTTGGGGGCCAGGAGAACCCTCTGTGTAAGAGCATCATCACCCCCAGCCTCAGGAAGGGGTAGTGGGGCTGAGCTGCTGTGGGGAAGCATCTGCCCCCAATGTGGTCCCTCCTCCCCTGCCCTGCCTCTCCATACTGCACCCCAGCCCTCGCCTCAGGAGCCTAAACCTGCCCTGGTGCCTGTGGAGTTCCCAGCTGCAGCTTCCACACCACAAGGGTTAGATATTGAAATAAACCCTCTTAGCAAAGTTTTCCTTTGGCCTCTTTTGAGAGGGGTAAATGCTGTGATTGCAAACAGGTTATGTGTATGGATCCAATCTGGGAAAGGATGTGTGGGCAAGAAACAACCAGTTCATCCCCTTGGTGTATGTGGCAGTGCCTTTATTTAATTTTTGCTTCTGTTTGCTGAGCACAAATAACAACAACAACAAAAAACACCCCATACCCTTCTTACACATACAGTAAAAAATATGTACATCTTTGACCATTTTTCTTCCTAAGGAAAAGGTAAAAAAAAAAATCCTAATAAATGTATATGAAACTTGAATCCCACCTGCCCAAGTGTACCCTATTAGCTACAAAAGCAGCACCAAACTTTGCAGAAAGCTCTTGTTTACCAAGATGCTTTAATAGCAAATGCACAATGAAAACCCTTTTTCCCTGGAAGAGCTAGGTACCAGAAGGCAAACCAGGTTAAATGAGATTATTTAAAACAAAGCCTCCTGAGCACCACATCCTGCAATTGAAGAGTGGGAGGTGCAGGCTACGGTCAGGCAGGACAGGTGAGGCCATGTCCCTGTGAGGGGATGAGCAAGGGGAAACAAATAAATGATGCCCTGTGGGCTTGGGTTTTGGGGTGCATTACAGCACACCACTTCTGGGAATGGCAGCCTCCACAACCTGATGTCTCATTCCAAATTTCATTAGGTTTAGCACTTAATTACTCCCTGTCTTGCTTGCCCTAGGTTAAATATATTTTCCAAGGATACCAGTGCATAACTGGCAGTCAGTTAAACCATGGGTTTGATTTTTGTGTTCTGGTTTATGACAGCTTTGCACCATACAGCAAATATCCCTGGGACAAACAACTCAATGTCTCTGAAGCCCTTAACTTTTTATTTTGAGGGGTGATTTGTTTCCAGTATCAAAACAGGAGCCATTGTACCTGACATCACACAGCTAAAATACAGGAGAATGACAGATCACATTCTGCAATGCCCACTTTATGTACATGAACAACTGGCTTTTCTTTGCAAGAAAAAACACCTATGCAGCCAAACAGGGTTGCATTTGCCCAGGCACTGAGAGCAGCATTTGCTCACTGCAACAAACTAGTGTCAGAGCTAAAGGCCATTCTCCTTTACCCGGGACAGGATCTGCTGTAGGAATCTGGCAGGGCTCCCGAGTCAGGCCGCCTTCACAGGGGAACCTAGTATGACAGCAAATGAAGGCTGAACCCCCTCCTGCTGCTTCCTATGGACAGAATGCTTCATCTGCCTCTGTTGCTGCCATAGCTGGATTTGTCACCTGCTGCAGGACTTATTTTAGGTTGTGGTCTGAGCTGCAGATGGGCCAGCTGTCACAAAGATAGTTTTTGACATCTATCAGTTCTGTTTATAGAAAGTATGGTTCCTTTTTTCTCCCATCTGCCAAAGGTTTCCTGTTTTCTCAGCCAGCAACCCTCAGTTGGGTCCCGCACATCAAGGACAGGCCCCCAACCCTTTCTGCCCCTCTGGGATAATCTTTGGGGTATACAAAGCCTGGTGGTTTCCAAAGAGCTTGGTGCTTCTCTGGAGAGGAAAAGGTGAGGACTAACTTACAGGATGACTTTGCAAGGAGGGGACATAACAGAGGAGGTCCAGTGAGTGTTGAGGATCAGGGAGTTCCTGACCCGCCGCTTACCCAGCATGGCAAAGGACCAGTTCGAGCTGTGCTCCTGGCTATCACAGGCAGAGGAGTGCTCCTGGCCCCCGCTCCAGCAGCAGACACAGCTTTGCATCATCCTGCCCAGTGCCATCCTGAACCGCTCGCCAGCAAATACATAGAGGAAGGGGTTGAGGCAGCTGTGGAGGAAGGCAATGCTCTGGGTGACCTGCAGCCCAATGTCCAGCTGGTTGGCAGCCTGACAACTGTGCACCACCCCGGTGTAAGTGTTGATGGCTTTGACCAGCAAAACAATATTGTATGGGAATTGAGAGAGGAGAAAAGCGGTGATGATCATGATGATAATCTTCAGCGACTTCTGCTTTTGGAATCTTTTGGCTTGTAGGAGGGTGTTGATGATAAGAGTGTAACAAATCACCATGACAAGGAGCGGGAAGAAGAATCCTACGATGACTTTCAAGGCCAGGACCGTAACTCTGAAGACCACACTGACATTTGGTGGGTACATAATTTTGCAAACTGTTACATCACCCACCTGTGTGCTCTGACTGTAAATGATTTCTGGGATGCAAAGGCTCACAGATGTCAGCCAGACAGCCAGGCACATGAGCCTGCTGCGCTGGAACCACCTTCGCTTACAAGTTTTAGCTTTCATCGCTTGGACTACAGTGACATACCTGTCAAAGCTGATGCAGGTTAGAAGCAAGCTGCAGCCATAGAAGTTGATCTTATACATGCTGTTGACAACTTTGCACATGAAGTCCTTAAAGATCCATCCATCAGAAGCAGCCTTGGCCCAGAAGGGGAAGGTGAAAAGGAGCAGGAGGTCGGCGATGGCCAGGTGCAGCAGGTACCAATCCATCATGCTCCTCCTGAAGTGGTATTTGCAATAGACAAGCACGACCAAGGTGTTCCCCGCTGTGCCCACCGTGAAGAGGAGCCAAAAAAACACGGGCAGGAAGGCTTGAGCAAACTGCCTGGCCTGCCTCTTGTCACACATGAAGTCTGTGCTGTTCACTGGGTTTTCACACAGCGACAGCACCATGCTGTCATTCCTGTAGTAATCCAAGCTACCCTTGCCAGGATGTGTGACCTGCAATATGACATCTAGTAAATGTGTGTTGAGAGGCTCAGTAAAGCATACATTTGCCCCTCTCCACCAGATGCAATTGAAGATGCCTAATGTATTCCATTTAAATGAGAAAGTGCAAAGGCTGCCAGTGAAACAGGTCATTTCAGATTGCTTGAAGTGTGCAGCACAGCAGAGATTTATAAACATGACCCATTGAGTGAGAAACTCACAGAAGAGCAGTTCATGACATCCAGCCAACTTCAGTTACTGAAATGGCAGGCGGTGAACACATTATCTCTGTCAGATAATCCAAAACATAATTTTCTTGGCTTCAAATACATAACAATAAGGCAAAATACCCAGCTTGGAAAGAGGTGGAGAAGAAGTCTTTGTGTTACTGCTATGCTGGGATGGTACCAGTGGCTCGAAAGAGGCAAAAAACTGATGGAGACAAAGAGGGGGGAAGGAAAAGGAGATGAACAGTGACAGAGCTGTATACTCACTACACTTGCAGTTGCCATCTTCAGCCAGATCGCTCCTCAGTCCTGAAGGATGCTCTGTAGCCTGGAGAGGAAAGATGGGGGAAAACAACTGATCTGAAACAACTCTGAAGGAAGACTGTGATTCTCTTCCTTGTACTTCTTCTTCTTCTACCTTTAATAAAAACCTCAACTCTTTGAAACAACTCTGGCCGGAAGATGAAAAAACCACACAGAAATTGATGTCGCTGATTTGAATTATTTAGTTATTTTCATTTTACAAATTTACATTTAGCCTTCATTGGGTCTTCAGCTTCTCTATGGCACTGTGCTGATTAAGTCCTTTGATGTACTACAGTCACAGCAAGCTCATTTTTACAAGCTGCAGACTCCCCAGTGTGCACATGTAAAAAGTAATCTAAAAGCATTGTATCTTGCAAAAGATTCATGAGAAAAATTGAAATGTTCCTCTTAAATTATCTAGCAACTAAGAAGGAAAAGTACCTAGCTTTAGTAGTACTTTGCAGTATTAAATATTTGCATCCTCTGCAGCAAGTGATTAATCTCTGCCTGCAACTTCTCTTTCTTATCTGTGAGCTTAGGCACAGTGCACATTGCTGTTGGCCTGCAAAGCTGATCATTTAGCCCCAGCAAACAAGAAAATATTGGGCTTTTTCTCCTGCCAATTACTTTTCTAGTTGGTCCACCATCGCAAAAGGTAGCTGAGCCTGGTGCGCTCGATGCAAGACAAATGTACCTAAGTTTTCCACATGTTCTGCACCAGCTTGTCCAGAATAATGCCTGGGGATGAAGCCTGGGGTCAACACAAGGTGGGTCACTGCTACTGGAGACCTTCAACTAGCACAGACCTCTCCTCCAGACCCCTTCAAAAGCAGCTCATGTAACCCAGAGGTCACCTAGCAGACACCACAGCAGAAGTAGATGTAGCCAAACTTCCTCCATGGGGAAATGGCCCAAGTTCATGCTTCGACTTCCCTCTGACTGCTTGCTGTGGGCTGACTAAAAGCACCTGTGGCTGTGGCTGTGGCTGGCAGCGGGAAGTCAGTGAGCTCCTGACTTCTCCCCAGAACTCACCTCTAACATGTCATTGCAGCATCTGGTGAAGGGTGCAGAGCTGTGTATCCCCAGGGAGCTTTTTAATGTTATTTTCTTCTAGCTGTCAGACCTCCCTTAAATTGCAAACAAAAAGATCATTGTAACTGGGCCAGTTTGGCGGGAAAAAAAAAGGTGATTTGTAATTCAGTTTCTTTTCCATGGAGGGTGCTTGTGGGAAAGAGAGACATGAATAGTGGAGGAGTGAGGAGACTCATTGGGACAGTTGCTGCAGGAAGGCCAGCCTGGATGTGGCACCCAGGAGTCACACTATGCATGTGGTGTTTGCTCTTTACACCTACAATTAACCTTTTAGTAGGCTGAGGTGAGTGTGTGCTCCTGGGGCCTCAGCCTCATTAGATCTGTCACAGATTATTTACTCAGTGGTTTTCATGTTTTAGGTGGCTCAAACACAGTCGGAAATCTTATCTTTCTTTTATTTTTATTTTTATTTGGGGTATTTTTTTTTCCTGGTAAGCTCTTTTGATACCAAAAGGACAATGTCTCATACCATCAATTTTCTGCTCGTGCACATCAAGCACAGGGCAAATCAGAGGTTGCTGCTAGGCTGTGTCCTGCTGCAAAATACTTCCACTGGGGAGAAAAAAATACCTTGAACAAGAACTAGGTGCCTTCGGGCAGCTTCCAGTGTCTTTTTGGGAGGCTGGGACACGAATGAGGAGCTGGGTCTAGTCCTGCCCGCTCCAGGTTGACCCATGGTCACAGCTTCTCACTGCTGCCTGCCAAGGCTGCCAGCTGGCAGGAGCCAAGATCACAGGGTCTGTCTCATGCCCTGCAATACCAGGTACTTTGCAAACAGCAAAATGGAGCAAAACAAAAGTATGGCACTTTCAAGAGGAAAGGCCAGGCTATTCCTGCTGCAGAAAAGTGGGGAGACTCAGGGCAGGATGGCAGGCAGTTCCATAAAGTCCCTACTGGCGGCACATCTTTATGTGACAACCATCCAGAAGAGTGTTGCAGGGAAGACTTTGAAAAGGAAGGCAGTGAGAAGTGGTTAATAGAAGTATGAACTTGCACATCTTATGTCTTCTTTCTGGTAGGCTGGCATGCAAATGATGCTGATTTAAGTTCCCCTCTCTGCAGGAAGTCTGAGCACCATGGGGTTTTGCTTTAATGATGGTGTTCAGCTGTGACCAATGCTCGTTCAACTCATACTTCAAGGAAATTTCCAAATCACAGTTCAGGCTCAGTTCCAGTTATGGAGAAAACTGATTCTGGCTAGGTTTTGGGTTGGGCTCTGCTGTTACTTGGCACCATGCTCATGTCAGCAGCAAAGCATCTCCTTCCAAGGGGTAGTAGCCCAGGATGCTCCATACTCAACTGAAAAATCTCCTCTAAGGTGTCTGCGTATCTCTAGTAATTGGTTGTCATCTTGAAACTCTTCATGAAACAGGCATGGGTCTGTATGATGATACCACTTGGCCTCTTCCACCTACTGAGCCATCCTGTAGAAAAATAGAAGAGGAGGAGTAAATCTCAGCCAAACCCCAGGGCACCTGCTAAGGAAAGCACAAGCATAGTCTCTGGGATTAGGGATGAGTAACTCTGAGCTTACAAATGGCTGCCTGATGGTGGATCCATGGTAATTATCCTTAATTCAAGGTAGGTTCGGCCCTTGGTGTAATGCAAGCTGATTCGGTTTTGGGAGAGCTACATTAACTGCAGTAGGGTAAAGGCACGCCCAAGAGCGAAGCCTCTGATGCAAAGGATCTTCACATCCTTTGGTCTCTCCTTCATGAATCTGAGCCATCATGTTCAGGACTTAAGTGACTTTAATCAGACTTAGTTTAATTCTCCCTGGGAGCAAAGTAATAAGTATAATTTAACCCACCACTTTGCAGAGCCAATCCCACTGTACTAAAAGTCCCCAGGGCAGATAAACCTCCAGACCAGAACATGGGCAGATGCTCATCCTGTTCATTACTTTCCTGCCACATGACATTTATTGAGTGTTGCTGACAACAGCAGCTTTTTTGCCCCCAAGAATGGGAACAGAAGCAGAACAGTGTGAATGTTAGTCCTCTTACAAAATTCCTGCCAAACTGGTTCCTGATTTGTATCCTCACTCAATGCCATCCACAGTTAGATCCTTTCAAGCAAAATCAGAGACCAGGCCGTCAGTTCTTGCAACCCCAGCATCCATTGTGAGATAACTTGTGACTTCCCTTCAGCTCATATTGATGCAAAACTAAGCATCTCTGTTTTCCTTACAAATATATTGCTTTCATGTTCATCAAAAGAACTTGCAAGTGAAACACTGTTTTTTGTTTTGTTTAAAGTGAGAAAATTAAAATCACCAGCATTTCTTCTATGTCCTCTTTTTAACTTCGGGGTGCTTAAGCACAATTTGGGGATGATATTTAAAGCTCTTCATTTTTTGCAGGTACTATAGGCAGAGGAGTACTTAGCTTGACATGTTGACCAGATGCTGGAAATATTTTGCAAAAATAGAACAAAACTTAGGGTTATATTCTCTGCTGAGCCTGACCAAGAAGTCACTTTTTTTCACAGTGAAAACAGCACTGTGTTTGCAGTAAATCTATCTCTTAACATACCTATTTTCCTTCCCTTGGGTAAAAAGAGGACATTAAGCTCATTCAAGCAGGCTGTTTGGGAGGTTCAATAACTCCTCAGATGGTCTGTTTAGGGGAGAGGCTGTGGCTGCAATTCGCTGTCCTCTATGAGGAGGGTATTTGCAGTCAGTGAGATCAGTGCCTCTGATTGCAATTCCAGACAGGTTACTTGCTTATGTAGATTACACACAGGGGTCCCTGGTGTTATAAATGAGGAGACATACTCCTTTATTCCAATTTCAAATTAAGCAAATTATTAATTTTGTGTTCGGCAAAAAGCGAGCAATGACAGCGCTGGGTGTGCGGGGGTTTCCGCCCCAAACAACGCACAAATTCATCTCTCAAACCAGTTGTCTCTTATAACATTCTAGGTACTTTGCTTCCTCAAATTTTCAGTTATTTTTTCACTTGCTTTTCTTCATAATCAACAGTTGCGGGTTTTGAGGATCTGTTGGCAGGTGGTCCGAGATGGTCTTCTGATGTTTCTCCAGCCCCCCATTCTTCTCTTAAAATATCTTTTTCCACTAGTATTATTTTTGACTATATGGTTTGCTCAAGCAAGCATATATATTTTGTTAGTCAGCATACATTTTGCAAGCCTTCTCTCAATCATTACACAACCCAAAGCTGGTATGTCTACCTAGGGCCTCTCTACAAAACCTAAAGTCAGCACATCTTCTTTGAGCCCCTCTCTCTTAGCTATTACAAAACCTAAAGTCAGCATATTTTAAAATATCTTTGTAAAACCTGTCAGCCCTATGTTAGTTTTACTTCTCCTTGTTACAAATTTTCCATACTCAAAGAAAACAATTTATAACTTGTACAAAGGACAGTTTAAAACTTATACTACAAGATAGTTTAAGGCTTATATTAATTCCTTGCAAACAATTAAAACCAAACCATCAGCTAAAAGCCTACTGTTATATAGTCACCTTGTTAAACCCCATTTCTATGACTTACTTAGCTGATTTTAAAACTTTTCTTCATAATAATCCCATGGTCTTTGTTCACGTTGCCCACAAACACACATACATAGGTGGGTGCTATTTGATTGACACAAATCACAACCTGATTTCTCACACTGGGGATTTCCATAATGAGGAAACAAAAGGGTCTCCTTGTTCCTGCATGGGTACACAGTCATCAAAATTTTCCTTCTCTTCAGAAAGGTGGGGAGTTAAAGTAAAAAACCAGCTTGAAAACTCTCTGAATGGCCCAGACAATTAGAACATCCATCACGAAAATGTATCAGCCCAGGCCTGCACAGGTAAACTCCTAACAACAGCTGAAATAACAGTTTTGGCTGTAAGGGTTGCAAACACAGAGCTTGAAGGGAAAAAAATATTATTTACATTACCCTAAGCGTAGCAACAGTTTTCCGCCACAAAAATACAACAAGTTTAAAGTCTAGGTACTGAAGATATACAGTTATACAGTTTCTACAATATATATGTATGTATTTCTGTGAACCCAATGCCTGTTTGCTGGCAAGGAATGTTTTAGCAATTCCTGTACAGAGCCATGTCACCAGCAGCTCCTTTTACAGAGTGCTTGGCAAGCAGGGACAGACAAACCAGACCCCAAAGGCTGGTGTTAAACGTTCTCGTTCCTGTCAGGTCTTCATATTCCTGGGCTGTGTATTCTTAATTAAATTAGAAGCTGCCTGTGCCTGATTGCCTAGTTTGGAGTACCCATTTTACGGTAAACATTCTTTTGGCTGCATCTGTTCTCAAGGGATATAAAAACTGTACAGATCTCAGGTCCAACTACTATTTTAGGAGAACCACTGGCTTTGTTACTCATGCTGTAGGCTGGTTCATACTGTGACTTTTAACTCCTGAGTTAACTCCCTGCAGAAGTGTGCAGGACAAAGGGATAAAACAAGGCTTGCCAGGGATGAGCAAAAGAATGGCACACCAAAGATTGAGAGACTGTGCGCCAGTGAGATCCTTAGTTGGCTACACAAGGCACTGGGTACAAAGAACTGCATTTGAAGTGCTTCTACGCACAGCATGAGGAACAAGCAAGAGGACCTTAAAGCCTTGGCTCAGCCCCAGAGATGTACAGTTACTGGCATAAAAGAGCCTCCAGGTAAGGATTAAAGGACAAACAAACAGAGCGGGTGTGATTGTGGGAGTCTGCCATAGGCCACCCAGCCAGGATGACAACACCAACAGATTAGTCTTTAAGCAGCTAAGAAGTACCTGTAAATCAACATAGTTGATAAAACAGGTCCATAAGATTCCTGAAACACCTATACCTCTTGGTACCAGTACTCCAAGAACTGACTGGGAAAGGTGCCCTCCTTGATTTGTCGCTTGTTAACAGAGGGGGACTTGTGGGCAATGTGATGATTCGTGACTTTCTTGAGTGATGATTTGTGACTTTCTTAGCCACAGCAACCATGAAGCAATCAAGTTTAAAATCTCTGCTGACAGGAGGAAAAGTGGCAGCAAAACTTCAACTCTAGATATGAAGTGAGCAAAATTCAAGTCGCTCTGGGAACTAGTTAGTGAGGTCCCCTGGGAAAATGCCTCTTTCTGCCTTTCTGCCCAGCCAAGGTGGCACAGGCGGCTGTTCTGTCATTCCTCTGGGGAGCTGGGGCAAGTCCTTGGCCTTGGACCGGCCGGAGCGTGTGTGGTGCTGCAGATGATGGTCTGACCACTGGAGGCAGAGGCCAGAATCAGCTTTCTGTCCTGGCACCTTTTGTGTGGGAGCAATCTTTGGAGCTGTGCTCAGCATTGGAGGTTGTCTCTTGATTTCAGTGCAGGGCTCCCGAAAGAGGATGACAGAGCTTTAACACGGGAAAGAGAGCACCCAGGCCCAGTGCTTCCCGTCAGGATGATGGGCTGCCCAGGGGAGGTTAAGGTCAGCAAGACCTTTCCATCTTGGAAACTTCTGTGTGGGAGAAATCCTTGGATGTATTCAGTATCGGAGGCCGTATCCAGAAGTCTCCTGTGAGCTCCTGACGCGGCCCGGCGCTGCTTTAGCAGGGGAAGCAGCGCACCCGACGGGCTGCCCGGGGGTGTCCCGGGAGGCGAGGCGGGGGGAGGCCGGGCTGGGAGGGGTGGAGCGCGGCTGCCGTGTGCCGCTGGGGAGGGAGCAGGAGCAGGAGGAGGGATGCCCGTCCAGCGCCGGCCGTTTCCCGGCGGGGCCGTCAGCTGACGCCGCCG
Organism: Oxylabes madagascariensis; assembly: GCA_013400675.1. NCBI lineage: Eukaryota > Metazoa > Chordata > Aves > Passeriformes > Timaliidae > Oxylabes > Oxylabes madagascariensis. The sequence continues at coordinate 13,383 of VYZR01108370.1, read as the reverse complement.
TTTCCTGGCTGCCGCCGCCATGCTGCGGCTGCTGCTCCCGCTGGCCGCGCTGGCCGCGCTCCTCCGGGCGGCGGTGAGTGCCCGCCTCGCCTCCGCCTCCGCCAGGACACCCGGGGTGGCGGGGGGCGGCTCTGAGGGGCGCGGGGGGCCGGCGTGGCCGAGGGAGGGCTGGCAGGGGCCTCCTCCCGCCGCCGGCGGAAGGCGCTTCGCCTCGGTCCTTTTTTAAACCACGAGCGATTTAGGGCTCATGGGCGGCGCACGGGGCGCGGGTGCCGGGCTTGTGGCTGCGCCGAGGGGGAGATCCCGGAGCAGGGAGGGCAGGGAGGGCTCCGTGCCCTTCTCCCGAGCAGGCCGGCCCGCTCCCGGCCCGCTGGAGCTGCGGAAGGAAGGGCTGGCGGTGCCGCCCTCCGGGGTGACGGCCGGCGTGGCCGCCCGGCCGCAGCGGGGCTGCCGGCGCCGGGACTCCCTGCGCGCCCAGGAATCGTGGAGGCCTCGCTGAGCAACCCGGGGCCCTGGGGAAACGGTACCGACACTGCTGGTAGATCCCGTGGGAAAAACTTGCTCATCCTGTGGTGTGTGAGAGGAGGGAAAGGAGTTTTTCCTGTTCTCCATAGATTCTGTTGTAGCCGCCTTGTCCCCAGGGACACGATACCGCAGCCTAAGGACGAATCCTCAGGCTCCACAGTTCTCGTGGTTTATGCCTCGAGTTTGAGGCAGAGTGTCACTATTACCTTGGTAGATGTTGTAGCTGGATGGGACACAGCTGGTTAAAGATGTATGAAAAGTAGAATAACACCACGTGAGGCCTTATGGAAAGGAAGATTGGGTCACAGTTACTGTGGCCTCTGAGGGGTGAGGTTGTGGCTGAGGCCTCCAAAATTTTGAAGGTGGCAGGCAAGAGGAATGAAGAACAAATACTCTTCAAACTTGGTAGTATTAGCACTTTTGCGGGATTTAATAGGTTTGTTTCAAACAGATAAAATACTGTAAATATACATAGGTTTGAGAATTTGCTGCCGTGGGAGGTTGTGGAACCAGACATTACTTAACAGATTAAAAAAAAAAAAAAAA
>VYZR01108364.1:22790-32913 GCA_013400675.1 Oxylabes madagascariensis | reverse complement strand
CCACTTCTTTTGCATGTTAGGGTAAAGTTGCTTAATTTAATTTTCTAAGTTCTTTAAAGAAGATAAAAGTGAGGACAGACTTGCTCACAGTCACTCTTAATGTGTCTTTTGAAATGTGTTAAAACTCTATCTTGAGTTTTATGGTTCAACATTAAAGCTTATAATTGCACTAAAGTTTAGACAGAACATAGGAGCTAAAAGAGAACTTATGAATTTTTCTGAAAAATTGGTTATATATTTGTGTCTTACCTGCAATGACTGTGATAGGTAAACAGGAAATAAATAAATAAATAAAGTTTTATTCAGCAACACAAACTACTTCTGAAATACCCAATGTTTGTTTTTCATGGAACGCTGTGTTCTTAACCTAAGTTATTGATGTTCTTAAAAAAAAAAAAAGTTTGCTGTTTCAGGATGTCATAAACATTATGAAATAAGTGGGATCAGCAAAAGGATAGAATGAAGTGAAAGATCAAGTGGAGTGTGTTTACATGCCTCAAGAAACATCCACTCAGAAATGATCACTTTTTTTCTTCAAAGAACTTTTTTCACTTTTTTTTTAATATTGTGGAATTTGATTTATTCACAGCAGCTATGAAAAGTATCTTTTCTTTGTGCAAGCAAACCAGTTCCTGAAGCTGATAAATAGATATTCTATTAAAGTTAAATCCATCGTCTATGTAAAAAAAATTGTAATAGATTCTGAAATTAATATTTTGTGAAATATCTTAGAGACTTTTTTGTTACTTAGAAAAGTGGAGCTTGTAAAAATTCAGTGGTCTATTTGAGGGCAGTATAAGGTTCACTTTAGAGAAAAACACCCGATACTTTAACAGAAGCTGTTTTTCCCTAAAATACCTCTTGTGACAAAGCATTGTCCTTTATTCTGTGTGCTTTGCCTGGAGCATTGATTAGAACATGTAATTACAGACCAGTTTTGCTGAAATCATTATTCAAAACAGGCTCCACGGAAGCTGGGACCAATAGTTCACACACAAATATGCAGATAGGAAGGGAGGGTGGTACCTGAGGAGCAGCTCTGTAAAATCATCCAGGTGGGTGCTGTGGGGTTTGTATCTTGCCATGCACGAGTAACAGGAGATAGGACAGGAGGAAATGGCCTCAGATTGCTCTAGAGGAGGGTTAGATTGGATCTTAAAAATCATTTTTCCCCTGAAAGGATTGTCAGACATTAGAACATGCTGCCCAAGCCAGTTGTGGTGCCACCAGCCCTAGAGGGATTTAGAATATGCATGGATGTGGAACCATGGGCTAATGGTGGCCTTGGCAGTGCTGGGTTAATGGTTAGACTTGGTGATCTTAAAGGACTTTTCCAAGGTAAATGATTCCATGACTCCATTTTAGCACCTTTGGCTGCCAAATCAGGAGCACTGGGGCCGTTCCTTACCCAGGGTTAACTGGGATGATCCCCTGATACTGAATTGGGCAGATGCTCTTCGTTCGCCAGAGTTTGTGCACGTCAGGTTCAGGAACTGGTGAGAGGAGGATGGAAAGGAAAACCCAGGTTCTTCACGGGAAAACTCTCCTGGGACAAAAAAGCCTGTGGAGGTGAGATGAGATGATGCAGCACTTCAGACACTTCAGCTCTCTCACCAAATACCAAATACGTGACTCTCCAGAATACAAAAATTAAATAAGGGAACATGAAGGAGTAAACAAGTGTGGAGCAGGAATGAGTTGGTCAGAAATCCTGGAGAAGGAAAACCCATGGGAAGGGGTTGTTGTGTAACAGACTCATGACAAGAAATAAGCTGCCAACACATGAAAATAAAGTATTTTTTGATATAGATTGACTTCTGAAGAGTCTTCTGTGTCCTAGGAAATATTAATGAATTGTGCTACCATGCTCCCCATTTCTTCTGCCTATATCTCATCTCTTGTCTTGAGCAAACTCCCTGCTGTCTCCCCACCTCTAACTTTGACTTATACCAAGTTGTCCAAAGGATTTTCAATCACTTAAAAAGTGCTGACTTTTTTTAGAACAGCTCACTTTTTAGGTGACTGATGTGAAGTATCCTAAATTGATGATGGTTTAGGAACATGAGACCTCAAAAGGGATCTACATACTTAGCAATATAATTCCAATTCTTTTCTATACATAATCTTTTTTCATCGTTGGCTTATCTTAGTAGGTGCAAATAAATTCCTTTTCTATTTTAACAAACAGGCTCAACTGTTTTACTGAATGCCAAGTTGTCTGTAACAGGTCATTGAAAATAACAGTTCTTGAGCATCTTTTGGGGTTTTTTTTACTTATTAATGTTTTTCAGACATTTTCCTGGAAAACAGGTAGGTAAAGGATGTCATAAGCAAGCAGTGGCNTTCTCTCACAGCCTTTCCTCACAGCAGAGCTGCTCCACCTTGGTGGATCACCTTGGTGCCTCCTCTGGACTCTCTCCAGCAGCTCCAGGTCCTTCCTGTGTTGGTACCCCAGAGCCAGAGGCAGCTCTGCAGGTGGGGTCTCACCTGAGCGGAGCAGAGGGGCAGAATCCTCTCCTTTGACCTCCTGCCCACGCTGCTTTGGATGCAGCCCAGGATAGCAGAGATGAAGTTGAGAAAACTTAGTGAAAATTATAATTTCCAAGCCGTCTGCAGTATCATAGTGTCCCTCATTTCCTCCTCCAGGTCGTGTTATTATTCTCTGGAGTCAATGTCATCTTCTTCTTCCTCCTTCCCTACCTTCCCCCACCTTCCCAAGCGCTGAGACATTGTTTCTGTCAGTATTTTCTGAGGTTTGTTTGTTTGGGTTTTTTTAACAATTAAATAAAAGCATCTNTCAGGAATCTCTCACGTGGATGCATGAGGACAGATTGTACAGACAATTGTACAGTCCAACAGTCCAGTCGAGCAAGGCAACGAGTGGCAATGACAATATTGGAGTAGTTAAGTGATGCTCATACTTAGAATCATGGTATGGCTTGNTTTTTTTTAACAATTAAATAAAAGCATCTGAAATCCCATTTTTTCTACAGTTGTCGTAACTGCCTCCATTAATGATACTTCTCTTTGTTAGGAGGAGCTGATTTATTTAATTGTATTTGCCAGGAATGTATCTGGAAGAAAAATAAACTGGAGAAATAGACCTTATCATGCCATGCACGCCAGAATTTCAAACTGATTTTACTGGAAGCTACATTATGGGGACAAAGCTGAGGCGCTGTCGTTCTTCTGCACCTCAAAGACACAGCAGACCTTGACAGTCCTCCAGGAGAAGCTCTGGAGCTTAGCAGTGTGTCCATTGAAATTCAAGGAAATGCCTTTTCTTTCCTTTCTGGCTTCAAACTTTGGAGTTCACAGGAATGTTAGGCAAGCCTTTTGCTTTGAAATGATCTTCCCCCCACAAAGCTGGGAGTCACCTTGGGTAGCCAGGCTCAGGAATTCAGCTTCAGCACATAGCCACAGGACATTTGTGTGCTCTAGGAGAAGAGCTGAGCAGACTAAAGATATTAAAGATGGTCCCATTGGCTGTCCATTTCTACTCATCAGAAACTGCAAATCCCACTGGAAAATGTCTCTCTCTGCTTTAACTTTAAAAAAATACAATAAAAAAGAGTGGCTGGTTAAGAATGTAAGGCAGGTTGGAGGAATCCCAGCAAGGGCTGATACAAAATAAAGCGGAAGCATTGACAGCAATCTGTCCAGGGTGAATTTCATCTGGGGTCAGCAGGATGATCTCCAGAATGAGAGTGGAGTTTAAACATTCCAAATGGTCTCTGTCCAATGGAGAATGCTGGTGATGGTGCTGCTGGGTCTTGTGCCACTGAGAGATTTCTATTTCTGTAATAACCTTGGGATAATTGGGGGTTGGGAAAGGCAATCTGCCGACAAATCTGAGGGTGTCATTTGCCAGCTGTGTCCTGAGCTGCATCTAAAATGGAGTGGCCAGCAGGTCAAAGGAGGGGATTCTGCCCTCCTGGCTTGGTGAAACCCCACCTGGAGTTGTGTCCAGCTCTGGGGCCCCCAGAAAAAACTTGGATCAGTCCAGAGAGGTCATTACGCTGACAGAGGGATGGAGCACCTCTGTTCTGGAGACAGGCTGAGAGAGTTAGGATTGGTCAGCCTGGAGAAGAGAAGGTTCTGGGGAGACTTTAGAGCCCCTTCCATTACTTGAGAAGAGCTGGAAAGGGATTTATTTTGCAAGGGCTTGCTGTGACAGGACAAGGGAGAATGGCTTTAAGCTGAAAGAGGGAAGATTTAGACGGACTATTAGGAAGAAATTATTGTGAGGGTGGTGAGGCCCTGGCACAGGTTGCCCAGAGAAGCTGTGGCTGCCCCATCCCTGGAAGTGTCCAAGACCAGGTTGGATGGGGTCTGGAGCAACCTGGGATTGGGGAAGGTGTCCCTGCCATGGCAGGGGGTTGGACAGGATGGTGTTTAAGGTCCCTTCCAAACCAAACCCTTCTATGGTTGAAGTCTCAAAAAACACAATGCAAGGTCTTGGTTTCCCACTCTTCTTTCTCCAGCCCTCTCTTTGCACAAGCATCCACCTTGGGTGAGCTTCTTCTTCTAGAAAGGAATTTCTGCACTTTTATGGGCAGAGGGTTTGTGCTTAGGAGGGAGAAATGGGTTGTGTTTTCAGCATTACATTGCTTTTAATTCTTACAGGATTTTCTACATGGGAAAACTGCATGGGAGTCTCATCCGGGTTGGTGGATAATATATTCCACACTTAGGAACTTATATAAAGCCATAGTAAATTTTGACCAGTGGCTGAGGAATATTTTTTTTCTGATTTTACAAATGGGTCTTCAATAGGAAGTTTAAGTCCAAAGTTCAAAATCCCCAAAAGGAGAAAGAAGGCTGGGTTTGAAATTGTGATTTGAGCTCTTTAAGGATAACTTCCTATAACTTAATTCTGGTTCCTAATTGTTCTGCCAAGTTCCTATTATTGACATCAACATCAATTAACATTGCTTTTACCATATTCTTTGCATTACCATGACTTTCAGCCATGACTTTTATCACTGATTATATTTCAGAATTATCATTCTAAACCTTTAAATGCCAAAATTAGTCAGTAAGAAGCTGTATCAGAGCCATGCAAAAAGTGATTCACCTGTTTCCCCATGACTCAAACACAAACAGTTTGGAATTTTTTAATGGAAAAATAATTTCCAATAACAGTGTTGCATTGGAGAAGAATTCTTGACTAACCCTAGGTGCAGTGTGTCAGTGATGCAGCAATGACTAAATTCAGTTATTATTTAAAATTGCAGCTTATAGAGTCAATATTTGCTCTATTTTTTCTAACTGACCTCCGTGTAGGCTTTGTGTTTATTCCTGGGCCATGTCTACATCAACCAGCACAAGAGTTACAGAAGTTTTACTGAAATAATTATCCCCATGACCAGACCCCAAGGACCTCCCCCTCCCAGCAAGCTGCTGAGCATAAGATTGGCAGTTCCATTATCTTCTAATTTACTTATTTATTTTACTTAAAATTGGTCTGGAACCTTGACCAAGATTTATAAAGCTTGTCAGTGTGACCAAAAATGAGATGGGTAATGTGTAAAGGGGATGAGGAATAAGCAAAAAGCCAATCAGTAGGTAAAAAAACCTAAAACCAAATTAAATTAAAATAAAAATTGGCTAGTCCCACTTATGGTGTCTGCATTGTCCTGCACGCCAACACCTCTGTCTAAGTTTGAACCTCCAGAGATATTAATATTGTGCTAATAATAACCAGCTCTGTATCTCTCTGTATTCCACATACGCGTAAAGTGTTCATTGCTAATTTGTCTGCAGGAAGGTCTGAAATCCTCTCTGAAGATTTAAGTGTCTTACAAGTTTTATTTTTACATCAAAGTTGCCGAAGGTGAGCCCAGTTTCACCACCCACGCATGCACTGAAAAAAAAAAAAGCTTCTAATTTGCTTGGAGAAGGTCCTCCAATCCCCACCCACAGCAGGATGGTATTTTAAATTTTCTCAGAAGAGTTGATCATGGCGAGACCCTTAAATTACCACCTACGTCCACACACCCACGGGTAGATGCACTTGGGTTCTTGTAACATGGAGCCCTGGAAAATTGACTTTTTGAGAGATCTGGATGTAGGTTTCTTCATGTTTGTTGACAGAGAAAAGGTGAGAAATACAAATCCATTTGAAAGCTCTGCACGGGGAAGTTTTCACCACCAGAAAACAGTATCTTTACACAAGCTGGAGCTCATCCTCAGATTTGCACAGCTGTAACTGTTTCTTTCTTTGGATTCAGCCTGGAAATTAAGTTTGTTTTCGGTGCTGCTACTGTCTTATATCACAGTGATGTTTCAGTCCAGGTAGAGAATAGAACTCGTCTATTTGAAAAGGAAAAGAAATCACTCAGATTCATATTGAGGCTGTTGACAGAGCATTTCATCAGGGGGAAAGTGAGCAAGCAGAGGTCCCTGCAAGACCAGCGTCATCCCTTTTTGCCAGGCAGGGATGCAGAGGCACAGGAGGGATGAATGCCACGACTGATTAATGCTCACCGCCTCTTGCCAGGAAAGAGTGAGGAAGAGATGTTAAATCTCCCCATTAGCAGTTTCCTGTCTCAGGTACTCAAGTACTTCTGCATATTTTATCCCCTCCTGTCTCTCTGGGACACTCCAGTCACTTTCTCTCCACTGAGCTCTGATTTGCTCCCACAATTTGATCCTGTCATGTCTCAGCACTCTTTCCCAGCCGGGGATCCTGTTTTGGACCCAGGTCACCTTTTACAATTCCACACCACAATAAAAGAAGACTCTAAAGCTGTTACAAAGCATCCAAAGAAGGTCATGAGGATGGTGAAGGGTCTGCAGAGGAAGGCATAAGAGAAGTGGCTGAGGTCACCTGGTTTGTTGAGCCTGAAGAAGAGGAGACTGAGTTGCAGTCTGCAGGAGACCTCGTTGCAGTCTTCAACATCCTCATGGGGGGATGTAAAGGGGCAGGTGCAGATCTCCGCTCTCTGCTGAACAGTGGCAGGGTCTGAGCTGTGCCAGGAAACGTTTAGGCTGGATATCAGGAAAAGGTTCTTCCCCCAGGGGGTTGTCCCTTCTCCCCAGGGAAGTGGTCAGGGCACCAAGTCTGAACTCAAGAAGAGTTTGTACAACACTCTCAGGCTCATTGTGGCATTCTTGGGGTTTTCCTGTGCAGGGCCAGCATTTGGGCTTTGATGGGACCCTTCCAACACAGGGGATTTTCTGATCCTAGGAATCACACGACTCTCTGTTCCTAAACAATAATTTCCCTGGACCTCCTTGCTGCATCTCTGTGGAGTTGCAGTGATTCTGGCTAGAAAGGCCCAATTTCCAAAAGCAAATGAGGTCATTAACATCCCAGCTGAGATTCTCGACATACAAAAAGCCAGGGCAGTGAGGGATGTTCAACATTCTTCTAACACTGGTACATTTTGTGTTGGCATTTCAAAATTCGTGGCTGGATCTTATGCTCAGAAATGGAAATAACATGGTGATTTTTCTTAAAAAAAAATCAAACCTAGGATGATAGAACATCCTGCTGTGGAAGGGACCCACAAGGATCATAAAAATGCAACTCCTGGTCCTGCACCTCAAGAATTACACCATGTGCCTGAGAGCATTGTCCAACTGCTTTTTAGGATGTGGATGCAATTGAATAGGGGAGACCTTGGCTGTATCAGGACTCATTGCTTTGCTGGGCATTTATTACACAACTTTTTTCCCCTCATCTGTGTGCAATTGGAGGCAAAAAACTGATCGCAAAAGTATAGAAATTACTACAAAAAAAAAAGCAATGACAACGTCTCCCCAGGTTCCAGGTCTGAGATTTGTCCTTGTGGTGTGGTTCTCAAGAGACAGAGTATTAGAGATGTCAGACACTGAGTGTTTTCCCCATGGTGGGTGTGCAAAAATGCCCAGAGTTACAGAGAACATCCACGGATGGAGTTCAGCTTCTCTTCTCCACTCCAAGGAGGTCCAAAAGGGCAATCAGAGATGGATGGAGAAAGGAATTTCTTCCATTGTTGGCAGCAGCTATGGAGAGGAATCAGTGGTTCAGGAGCTGTCTTTCAGACAGCAATATGCAGTGCCATGAGCCTTAAAACTAGAACGTGGTTGGAAGGGACCTTTCACATGCCAGTTCTGACAGCTTGCGACGGGGACCTGAACTTCTTGGACAGTCATGTCACCCCAATGCATCCAGAGCAGACTTGGGGCTCATGGTTCCATGGCTTGGTTGAGGTGCTGTATGTCCATCTCAGTGTATGCCTTGCCCAGTCCTTGGTGGCACTTAAGAGCTTGGCCAGGTCATGCTGGTGAGGGGCATCACGTCACAGCATTGGTGACAAGGTGTCTGTGAGAACAGACAGCCCCATGGGTGGCAGCTAATTGGGCTTCTTGCTCTTGGGGCTGATTAATGAGCCTCCAGGAAGGAGCAAATCTTGTGCTCCAGGACTTGGTGAGCTTAGAAAAAAAACGCAGTGAAGTTTGAAAGCAAAAAGGCTGATACTTTATGAATGGCAAACAAAGAAGTATCCATCTCATCTTAAATTCCTCACGGGAGGGGAAAAACTCAGAGGAAAAAGTGGGATGACGAAATTGTCTAGGAGTTCTGAGTTGTCAGGCTGGGGCTGAGCGACTGCTGGGTAAATGTGACTTTTCCTTTGCTCCCTCTTCCTCCACATCACTCCTACCTCCTCAGAGGTGACAGAATAATATCTAACAGCCAGTTTCTCACCTCTGCAGGCTATGACTGGCACTGTAAGGAACTGAGGGAATACATCTTGAGGCTTTTTTTCCTCTTTTGATTTGAGCCAGGAACAGCAGATCGCCACCAGCCGCGTGATTCGGAGTCGTGGAAACTCTGCTGTGCTTGTTCCTGCTGTGTTCCTCAGTCAGATGAAACGGCCTCTGGACTAGAAAATGCACAGAGTGGTGTGATTTCTCCCATCTCTGGGAGAAAGTGGTAATAGAAGTACCACCTCTCAGTGAAATCAGCCAAATTGATCAGATTTTGACTTGAAGTGGCACTGGCTGTGGACAGATGCACCTTCTCTTACCTCTGGGTTTCACCCTCCACTAATGACAGAAAAAAGGATTCACATAAGCACCCAGCATATGTCTACCTTTCAACTGCTCAATCTGAACCCACATAATAAACTGGGAAGCTCCAGCTGGAGCATGAGACCTTTTTTGGGGGAGGACCCAGGATGTTTGGTGACTCAGAATATCACTACCACCCCTCTGANTCATGCCATGACAACCCAGGAACACTAATGAAGTGATCAGAGAGCAGGTTTAAAGCAAACAAAAAGAACTTCCTTTACACACATCCTGGAACTTGTCATGGGAGTTGGAAATACAATGTTTTTCACAAAGGGTTTAGAAAAATCAGGAGTGAAAAGTCTCAGGGATAGCAACTAAAGACCAAACTAGGCTGGTTTTGGCTGAGATACACTTAATTTTCTTCATAATAGCACGTATGGGCTTATGGTTTGGATTTGTCATGCAAACAGTGTTGATAATACAGTGATTTTTAGATGCTGCTGAGCAATTCTTACACTGCTTTTTCTGCTCCCTCACAGCACCAGCGTCTGTGTCCCCTCCCAAGTGTTTGGAAGGGGACACAGCCAGGACAGCTGACCCCAGATGACCCAAGGGAGATTCCAGACCCTGTGACATCATGCTCAGCATATAAAGGGGTGAAAAACAGGGAAAGGGGAGGCATTCAGAGTGATGGAGTTTTCCTTCCCAAGGCACTGTTGCATGTTCTGGAGACCAGATTTCCTGGGGATGGCTGAACATCTGCCTGCCCACGGAAAGAGAGGAATTAATCCCTTGTTTTCCTTTCCTCGCATGCATGGCTCTTGCTTTACCTATTAAACTGTCTTTATTTCACAACGCTCTTTTTTTTCTCACTTTTACCCTTCTGATGCCTTCTCCCACCAGGGCAGAGTGAGTGAGTGGCTGGGTGGCACCCAAGGTGGGGCTGGAAGGGTTCAAGACAACACCAGGTTTGATTGGGATGTGCTGGACTGAATTTATGGCTGTTATTACTGTACAACTCTAAGTTTGCTTGCGATGTGCTGGCCTGAATTTATGGCTGGTATTACTGTTCAGCTGTTAATTGGCAGGCCCCGTGTTTGCCTGGGTGTCTCTTTTAGCC
>VYZR01108364.1:10381-21564 GCA_013400675.1 Oxylabes madagascariensis | reverse complement strand
CCCTAGTTTAATGTCTTGGTTTTTGGGAAATTCCTTTCCCAGGAAACTTTCTGTAAACAAGAGAAATGCTTTTGTAACCGTACCTATGTTTATCCATTCTTTCTCACGGGAGAGGTTTCTTGATGAACATCTGTTTTAACCAATGTGATTGAAGAGGTTTGCCTTTGTTTCACCAATCAAATCAGTCTGTGTAAAATACTATATAAGAAGGTCACATCTCAAAAATAAAAGTTCACTTTTTCTAGCCTTCTGATCGAGAGTCTGTGTCGTTGTTTGGTGCTCAACAGCGACACTGGTAGATGTCCAGGGAGTCACTGCTGCTCCTGTGCTGCTTCACTGGACACTCTGGACTTCCAGAGTGAATTCAAGTCAAAGAAAACGTGACCTGTGGGCGAGTCCATGAGAGGAAAGGACAGTGTGAAACATCTGTGGCTGTGATTGTGCCACCCCAGAGTGGGTTCTTCTTGAAGGGTCTGAGACAGGGGTTTTGTCTGTGCCACATCTCTGAAAGGATTGTGGCCAAAAAATAACTCCAGGCTGGAGAAGGCGCAACTCAAAGCATCAGTGCCTGGGGTCACACTGGAGCACCTCAAAGCTTGTGGCCATCAAAACACCCGTGGTGGAGCAGGTACATCCCTGGATGGACCTCAGCCTGTGCTGGAACAGGTTTTTGTCCAAAGGGACTGTGGCTGGGCTAAATCTATACCATGGAGAGATTATAGCTCTTTGATAAGGTTGCAGCTGGAGCAGGTACATTCCTAAAGGCTGCAGTCTGTGGATAAATCCAGGCAGGGTTAAGAGCAAAGGCAGCAGTTCACAAACCCTGTAACTTGACTTAAGGGGACCAGGGGTGGGGGCTGTAAACTGTTGTAACCTGTGCTTTGGGCTGCATGTTTGTAGGAATTATTCNGGGGGCTGGAGGTGTGCAGCACATGTGGGCTGCCAGGAGCTGCCTGCCTTCCCACGGGGCCCCTGGGAAAAGTGGGGAGCTTCTGCCTTTGGATGGAAGCAGTGGAGTGTGCAAACCCAGCCACCCCGGGAGGAATGCTCAGAACTCTGCTTTGGCACCCTGAGCTAAATGGAAATGGGTCTCTGTAGCCCTGGTTTAATGTTTTCGTTTCTGGGAAATTCCTTTCCCAGGAAACTTTCTGTAAACAAGAGAAATGCTTTTGTAACCGTACCTATGTTTATCCATTCTTTCTCACGGGAGAGGTTTCTTGATGAACATCTGTTTTAACCAATGTGATTGAAGAGGTTTGCCTTTGTTTCACCAATCAAATCAGTCTGTGTAAAATACTATATAAGAAGGTCACATCTCAAAAATAAAAGTTCACTTTTTCTAGCCTTCTGATCGAGAGTCTGTGTCGTTGTTTGGTGCTCAACAGCGACACTGGTAGATGTCCAGGGAGTCACTGCTGCTCCTGTGCTGCTTCACTGGACACTCTGGACTTCCAGAGTGAATTCAAGTCAAAGAAAACGTGACCTGTGGGCGAGTCCATGAGAGGAAAGGACAGTGTGAAACATCTGTGGCTGTGATTGTGCCACCCCAGAGTGGGTTCTTCTTGAAGGGTCTGAGACAGGGGTTTTGTCTGTGCCACATCTCTGAAAGGATTGTGGCCAAAAAATAACTCCAGGCTGGAGAAGGCGCAACTCAAAGCATCAGTGCCTGGGGTCACACTGGAGCACCTCAAAGCTTGTGGCCATCAAAACACCCGTGGTGGAGCAGGTACATCCCTGGATGGACCTCAGCCTGTGCTGGAACAGGTTTTTGTCCAAAGGGACTGTGGCTGGGCTAAATCTATACCATGGAGAGATTATAGCTCTTTGATAAGGTTGCAGCTGGAGCAGGTACATTCCTAAAGGCTGCAGTCTGTGGATAAATCCAGGCAGGGTTAAGAGCAAAGGCAGCAGTTCACAAACCCTGTAACTTGACTTAAGGGGACCAGGGGTGGGGGCTGTAAACTGTTGTAACCTGTGCTTTGGGCTGCATGTTTGTAGGAATTATTCTGGCAGGAACCACCCAAACCAGTGGAGGATAAGCTGTATAAGCAGCAAGTTCAGCAGTGAACTGGGTTTGGGGCCCAAAAACTCCACAGCACACATCACTTTCCTTTCCTGAGTGACCGCCATCACAGCTGGAGCCCAAAGTCATGGATTAAGCGAACTCAATGGACATTTGTGGATATTTGTGAACATTTTATGGGCACTTTATGAACATTTTAGAGGATTGATCCATAGATTAGAGGAATGATATCTATGTATTATATGAAATGATGGGAAAGGGGGTGGAGGGTAACACAATGTGTTGGATAATGTTGGACCTGAGCAGGTTGTAAATGCTGTGGAATAAATGGGTGGAGAAAGTGTTGCTTTAGGTTGTTAATTTAATTTTCTTCACAGTAGCTGATGTGGGGCTATGGTTTGGATTTGTGCAGAGCCCTGCTCTCTTGGACATGGCTGAACTCCTGTCTGGCCATGGGAAGTGAGGAACAAATCCCTTCTCTTGCTCTGCTTGCAGGTGTGTGGTTTTTGCTTTAACTTTTAAACTGCCTTTATCCCAACCCACAAGTTTTCTGACTTTTGCCTTTCCAATTCTCTACCCCTTCCCACTGGAGAGGAGTAAATGAGCAGCTCTGTGGGGTTTCATTGCTGGCTGGGGTTAAACAATGTCACTAACTGAGAATAAGCTGACAAAACCACTGAGAAAAGATGAAACCCCCTTTGTACCCTCTTTCTTACTTTCCTTCAGAGGCCCATTATCAGCAGATGTGTGACTGGGCAAGGAAGATTCAGGTCTTGACCATGATGGTAAATTTATAGCAAGGAAACAAATGTTCCTATGCTCACCCTATAGCCTGGTTTCATTCCAGTGTGGCCACAGTCAGGAAGTTTAACTTCAGTAATTTCCTAATTAATTTCAGGGCTGGGAACAACTAATCAGACATCAGCTCTCAGAAAAAAAATAAAAAGAAATAAACCCACATCTGGAGGCTGTAATGAATCACAACCTGCCCCCAAATCAACACACTGGGATGCCACGAAAAAGATGAACACAGTTCTAGGCTGTGCAACCTGCCAGAAATGCTCTGCTCACCCCTGGGAGCACTCCTCACTTGGAGGAGATTATGTAAAGTGGGGCACTCCATTTCCAGAAAGATTTGTCCTACTTCAGGAATACCTAGTGGGAACCAAAAGAGCAGCCAACAGGGACAAAAAACTACCTGTGGGGAAATATTAAAATCATTATCTCCTTCAGAGGGCTGAGAGGAGCATGGTAGTGCCGTTCAAATCCGTGAAGGGTTGTTTTATCACGGGAGAGGAAATCCAGGGGAAAAGTTTAAGATGCTTTGGGGAAGAGGGGTGTTGGGTTGTCTGAGCAGCTGAGGGGGGTGCAGGGGCTCAGCCTGGAGAAAAGGATGCCCGGGGGGACCTCCTGGCTCTGCAGAACTCCCTGACAGGAGGGGACAGCTGGGGTGGGGGGTCAGGCTCGGCTTCCAGGGAACAAGCAAGAGGGAATAGCCTCAAATCGTGCCAGGGGAGGTTCAAATTGGACATCAGGAGGAATTTCTTCATGGAAAGGGTTGTTCAGCATTGGAAGGGGCTGCCCAGGGAGGTGCTGGAGTCCCCATCCCTGGATCTGTCCAAGGAACATCTGGACGTGGCACTCAGTGCTCTGGGCTGGGTGACAAGGTGGGGATGGGTCAAAAGTTGGACTCAGAGATCTTTTCCAATCTAAAGCATTTTGTGATTCTGTGGTATCAGGAGAGATTTTCCAATGGTCAGGACTGCAAAATACTGAGATTAATTGCCTGCAACATCTCCATCATGGGAAGCCTTGGAAAAAAATAAAACCAGTTTAAACAAAGATCCATCAACAGTGACCTAGAAATACTGTGTCTTGCTTTGGGACAGGAAAATAAACTATGCAACCTCTTGAGTTCTCTCCCAGACCTATGAATTTGTAATGCTGTCACAAACCTCTCCCACAGGCTTGATAATTTGTGTGAAAACACTTTGGGTGTCTTGAATTAATTACAGAGCCCTCTACCAGATTGTGGATTGGGACTGGCAATGTCATTCCAGCAAGGTCCATGAAGCACAGCTATTTCAGCTTTCTATTCCTATGGAGACATCTTCATTTCTCTTCCCTGCAGTAGGGTTCAAGAAGAATCGAGGTTTTGCTGGGTTTTTAGGGTAGAAATTGCAGCATCACAAATAATTTAATCCTTATTTCTTTAAACACAGCTGGCAGGAGCACATGGTGCAGTTTCCATGTCCTGGCTTCTGTTTCTCCAGAGCAGGGTGGGCAAAGATTTCATGGTCACCCATGAGAAGCCGTTTTGGGGGATTAGGGAGGAGAAGGTCCTGCCACAGAGGTGGTGGCAGAGGTTGCTCAGAGCAGCACAGCGTGGGAGGCAGCACAAATGGATGTGTGGATGAACTCAGCCACTGAAGAGCAGGACTGGGCTGAGGGGATCCAGCCCTGTCCTTCAAGCTTGTGTCCTCATCAAAGCTGAAAGACAAAAATCTGATCTTACCTCATTTTGTACCATTCAGCTCACACCTGCTGGAGGATGGAGGAATGAGCAGCACCCTCACATCTCTGCCCTACCACAGGGATGAACATCTCCCAGATGTCTGCCTTGGCCTTGTAAGATGGAAATGTCAGCCCTGCTCATGACTGAAATCAACAAGCAATGGCTTGGAGATGGCTGGGATCAGGCAGGAGATCTGTGTGCTTTTTGTAGCTGATACTGCTGGGGCAATGCCTGGTACAAAATAAAACTAAGTGAAAAGAAAGTCATCATGTTTATTTATCAGATTATTTCTCAGTGCAGCTGGCAAATATTTGCTACAGCTTGTAAGGAGCAGTCAGTAAAAATTTCCACAGTGTCTGGAAATTCTCCCTTTCTCAAGCAAAACATCTGGTTGGACAAAGTTTATTTTCCCCCTGCTGCTTACAGAGTTTTTGGTGTGGTTGTCTGGGATGTTCTCTGTGCATTTTTCGCCAGATGAGCAGATTGTTTACTCTACTCACTGCCTTCAGCTTGTGTTGTCAAGCAAGGCTGCTGCAGGCCCCTCTCCATGAGTCTGCTGATTCCTCTGTCTTGCATTGCCTTTCTGGCATGACTGAAAGGGAAATATATGGGAAAAACATTGCCTGAGAAGACCTGGCAGAAGGAGGCTCAGGATTCACTTGGGTTCTGAGCATCCCCAAAAGACTGGAGCATCTCTCGGATGAGTGCAGGCTGAGAGAGTGGGGCCTGTTCAGCCCTGAGAAAAGACAACTGTAGCCCTGATTTAAGCCTGAGATATTTTGGTTTCTGGGAATTCTTTTCCCAGACGATTTTCTGTAAACAAGAGAGATGTTTTTCTAACTGTACCTGAGTTTATCCATTCTTTCTCACAGGAGAGGCTTCTTGATGAACATCTATTTTAACCAATATGATTGAAGAAGTTTACCTTTGTTTCACCAATCAAATTAGTCTGTGTAAAAAACTATATAAGGTCACATCTCAAAAATAAAGAGTCATTTTTTCTAGCCTTCTAAAAGATCTCAGAGTCTGTGTCGTTGTTTAGTGCACAACAGCGATAGACAACTGAGAGGAAATTATCAATGCCTAAAATATCTACATGGAGGGGTCAGAGAATGGACCAGGCTCTGCTCCATGGGGCCCAGCAATGGGAAAAGAGGAATGGGCAGGAACTGATGCCCAGGAAATTCCACCTGGTCATGAGGCAGAACTTCTTCCCTGTGCAGTGACCAAGCTCTGAACAGATCCTAGAGAGGGTGTGGAGTCCCCCGCCCTGGAAATGTCCCAGAACTGTCTGGAGACAAAATCCAGTGCCCTGGGATGGCCCTGCTTGAGCAGAGGTTGAACCAGATGACCCCACTCTGGTCCCTTCCAGCCTGACCCATTTCGTGATTCTGTGATTCTGTGAAAACCCATTTATGAGCTGCTTGGCTTTGCACTGGAATAAATGCCTACAGCAGTTCCTCTATGTCCTTCTCTACCCTTTTCCTCCAGATTGTGTGAAACCACTTCAAAAATTGAACGAGGGCCCCCAGATGCTCTGTGTGGAATGTTTCGTGCTGTGACATCGGGTACAATCCAAGGCCTCTCGGTGCTGCGGCACCAGACACAGAAACTTGTGTTTCCACTGCACAGGAATGGGGAAGGAGATCATTTCAGCACAGCTGTTGTTGGCTTTTGGTCCCTGAAAGCCTGGGATGGGTTCTCATCCAAAATGTACCCCATACTGTATTTTAATTAAACTGAACAAACAAACCAATCACGAAGCCATCCAGCAGAGCTAACTTTGCTTTGTGGCTGAGCTGGACTCTGCACCACAACGAGGAGGGAAACTGGATTTTGGCACAGCTCCTGCTGTCTAAATACTCCCAGCCAAGAACTAGGATAGACTTTCTTACAATAAAAAGTTGTTGGGGGAAAAAAAAAAAATCAGAACAACACAACAACCCACAAAGAAAATGGCTTCAGGACTGTTCTCCTCCTACCCGTATTTATTCAAGCTGTCTTCCTCTCTCCACAAATTTGGCAAACAGAGTCTGGCATCCCAGCTCAGGGGACACCTGTTAAATAAATAGGCTCAGTCTCTAACTGCTGCATTCATGGCAGAGTTTCCTGGTTCCCTTAGGCGGCTAATTTTTGTTGATTATCATACAGTACAGAGGGATTGTTTGTGCCTCTGCATCCCATCCCGGCTCTGCCGCTTGTGACGGGCACGGCCGCGTGACTCAGGCCCGCTGCCTGCGTGGAATAAAGAGTGGTTTGATTCTAGCATTCCATGATGTTTTTTTAATGTGGATCACGGTGCGGGGAGAAGCAGCCAGGTGGGGTTCTTGTGGAGGTGAGCGGAGCCCCGGTTGATTTGTTTGGTTTTCCCTCACCAACTCCTTTTTGGAGAAACCTGTGAGCTGGAGCCAGGCTTCACTGAGAGCAGAAGTTGTTGTTGCCTGAGGTAGAGAAACAAATAAACTTCCTAGGAGGCAACAAACGGGCTGAGAGGCCCTCAGAGAAGGGCTGAGCAACAGAAGGCATTGAGGGTGATAATTTTAGGACTGGGGGCTCCAGGATACTCAGAGGAATTTGAAGTTGTGAACTTCCCCTCCCTGGCAGTGTTCAGGGCCAGGTTGGATGGGGCTTTGAACAAACTGGTCTAGTGGAAGGTGTCCCTGCCCATGTCAGGGGGATGGAATGGGATGATCTTTAAGGTCCCTTCCAACCAAACCATGTATTTGTTCTATGAATTGAACTGTCCCAGGGAATACCTGCACACAGAAGGAGACATTCATACCACACACAGGCAACATGGAGAAGAGGAGCATGGGACCACACCAGCATGATGCTTTACATAATCTTTGTTTTATTTCTCCTGGGATGGTCCTCAAAACTTACATACAGTGCTGGTCTAGGTTTTCAGAGAAGAACTTATCCCCCATCAACTACAAATGCAGGCAGGAAGAGCTCATGCTCTATTCCCTCCACCACACAGTCTGGTAGTGTGGAAGAGCCACCTCCAGCAAGCCAGAAAGCTCTCTGAATAGAGTGTTAGGGTTCATGAGCTTATTAGTGGTGTTTTAATTCATAAAATCATAGGAACATAGAACGGTTTGGGTTGGAAGGGACCTTCAACATCACTTCATTACAACCCCTATGCCAAGGTTAGGGACACCTCACACTAGACCAAATTGCTCCAATCCTCATCCGACCTGGCCTTGAACACTTCCAGGGATTGGGAGCCCAGAGCATCACTGGACAGCCTGCTCCAGTCTCTCACTACCCTCACAGTGAAAAATTTCTTCCTAATATCTAACCTAAATCTACCCTCTTTCAGCTTAAAGCCTTAAATCGTAAGGTCTTAAGGGTTTAGGAGCACAAGAAAATCATTATGGTTCTTTTAACAAGACTTCTTATTGTCTTCTCTTCACTGCAGCGTCTTGACTGGGCTTGAGCTGAAGACTAAAGCCACTGGCTTCAAAACAGAGGAGGGGAAGGTTCCCACTTTCAAAGCTGATGGGCACAGCTAGGTCTTCAGGCTTTGGTGCCCACCAGCTCTCCCTGAGGTCTGAAGCTTTAGCAATGAACTTCAAAACTCAACATTCAGTGGAAGGTGTTGTGTAGTCTGAGGAAAGGAAGGCTCCAGGGCAATCTCATTGCTCTCCACAACTCCCTGACACGAGGGTGGAGCCAGGCTGGGGTCATTTTCTTCTCCCAGGTAACAAGTGATAGGTTGAGAGGAAATTAACTCAAAGTCCACCAGGTGAAATTTAGATTGGATATTGTGAAAAATTTTTTCACCAAAGAAGTGATTAAGCTTTGGAGCAGGTTGCCCAGGACAGTGACGGAATCACTGTCCCTGGAAGTGTTCAAAAGCCATGGAAATGTGACAGTTGGGGACACAGTTTAGCAGTGAACAGGGCAGTGCTGGGTTAATGGTTGGACTCGATGATCTCAGAGGTCTTTTCAGCCTTAATGATTCTATGCTTCTATTCTCTTTCTTGCTAAATTTGGGAAGCAGATGGCCCTGCTCAGTTTGACTTCTTTCTTCTCCGTGTCTTGTAGTCCCCATCTCACATCCAGCCACTTCCCTGCCCAAATGGGGTATCCCAGTACTGCTGTCCTTGTTGTAGGCAAGGCATAAGTTGCATATGGAGGCAACATCCTTTGTTAAACCAAGAAATATACTGAAAATGGAAAAAAGTTGTATTCACACACACACACATTTTTTGTCAGCCAGATCTGCTCTGCCCTCCTGAGAAGGCTGGGATCTAGAAAGGAGTGGATTCACTACAAACACTGTTGAATTAAGGGTGGGATTTCTGCCAAGGATTTAACTGAGAGGAGCAGCCCATCTATTTCTGTGGACTCCTGTATGAAGTCAGAGTCTTGAGGGATTCTCCATACTGGCTAGAAAGATTCACAGTTTATTTCCGACCACAGAATAAACTGAGTCTATCTATAGATTTGGCTCAAAACTGGAACTCCCTGGGAATTCCACTGAAAAATCCCCTCTGTTTTCTTTTTAGAGATAATTATTCTGAGTTAGAATGAAACTCTAATCTCCTGTGGAATGGGAACTTTCACACTGAGTTTAGAGGAAGTTGTGAAGGGACTCCCTTTAAATCTTTTTCAAGCATGTCTGAGGCTCTCTGAGGAGCCTGAAGCCCAATCTGCCAGCTCTGGAAAAGATGGGAACCCAAGCAGACCTGAAAATCCTGAATAAAAGCCAAATATGATGTTGCAGAAAATTGGGGGGAAATTGATTGTTTTTTTTCCCAGAGTAAAACAGTTGATATTCTATAAACTTAACTTTCTCAGATAAAACAATTCTTGTGAAAATATCATTCGCATACATATATATGCATATATATATATATCCTAAACCAGTGCACATTAAATGGAAATGATGCTGCTATTTCATGTATAGAATCATAAACTGGTTTGGATTCCAAGGAACTTTCAAGATCATCCAGTTCCAAACCCCTTCCATGGACAGGAACACCTTCCACTAGACCAGGTTGTTCCAAGCCCCATCCAACCTGGCCTTGGACACTTCCATGGATGGGGAGTCCGCAATCCCTCTGGGTAAAGATATACATGAAGGTTATTCAATCCCACTCAAGAGGGCATCCATCTTTCCAAAAGACACTATTAAAAATTCTTAGCCCTGACATTCATGATTGCATCAAACAGGCAGAGAAAGCAGAAGAAAGCTCACTTTTTATGTCCATGCATGTGTTGAATGAGACGCTCATCTGATTCCTTCCATGGCTCTACCAAAACATCCCTAAAACAGCTGCACAACCTGGCAATAGGTTCTGCATAACACATTGAGCTGCCTGAAAAGAACAATTTCTTCATCTCATCCAAATTAAGAGTGCAGGTTTGCTTGCAACTGCCAAACATGGATGATCCNCCTTCTCATGACAGAAGGTAAAGAAAGAGGTAAGACATGAAACATAACAAAGGAATATTGACCAAGCACTGGTTCACATCCAGATTTGGGGTCCATTCCCAGCTGTGCTCAGACTCATCACTAGACTGCACAGATATGGAATATTTTGGAAGCTACTNAGCAGGAGCAGACACGGTGCTTTAGAGCTGGGTGCATTAATAATTGCCTCCACTCAGGGTTTCCCTGGCCAGACACCCAAGACTGCATTTCCCATTTTAGCAGGACTCTGCTTGCCTGGCTGAATGTGTTTTGCAAGGCGCAATCCCCTTCCCTGTCTATTGTTGTCATTGTTTGTTAAAACCTGACCGTGCAATGAGACAGATCTAAACACGTTGTTCTGGGATAAACCCAGCTTGTCTTGTTATTCCCCAGCTTCAGCCTCAGCCTCAGCTGCGAGGTGCAGGAGCAATCCCCTATTTTTCCTGTGTTCATGACTGATCGAAAAAGATCAATTCTCTGCTCCAGCTGCAAGAGAGAGTCTTAAAATGCCATCACACCCTGGGTCTTTGCTTTGCTTGAGGTCTTTCAGTGGATCAGTTATGGTGTGCCTGAGTAGCAGCTGAAATCTCTGTTTTAAAAATATTTGCTGTGCAGCCTCGACAGAAACTCAGGTACCAGGAATTCTTTTCTCCATTCCCTCAAAGCTGCCCAATTCTAATTCACTGTGATTTTGCCTCTTTAATTATTCATTTTTATTGAATCGTAGAATGGTTTGGGTTGAAGGGAGCTTAAAAATCATCTAGTTCCAGCCCCCCTGCCATGGCAGGGACATCCTCCACTAGATTTTAATGGGAGTTGATTTTTTTGTTCACATCGATTTTAATGTTCATGTCAACAAGTTACACACACTTTTGATTCAACACCTAAAAACCAATATATCCNTTTCATCACTGTTGAGTAGGAATGTCCTTCAAAGCCTGCAGATGTTTTGGGAATCTGTCCATCCAACCTTTCTTCCACATCACTGAAGAGGTGGATGAAGCACTCCAAGTATGTGCTTTCATTCTTTTTGATCCCTTTTGAAGCTGGATAGTGAAAGACCCTCCGTGCATGCTGTTGTTAGCACTGTGGTCTTTCCACTGCAGTGTTTGTATCACTGTGTCACCCAGCTGCTGCTGCTGCTTCCACATGGATGACTCAGGAAGCCGTAAAATAACTGAATATCTACCCTGAGATTCTCTCCTTTCTACACTTTTGCAGTA
>VYZR01108351.1:27702-49219 GCA_013400675.1 Oxylabes madagascariensis | reverse complement strand
AAAGAAGCCGTGCACAGTGTAGAAACAAGTTCATACACCTGCTACAACATCTCGAGAGCGCCCCAACGTGCCTTTTTCTCTCTTCTTTTCTACTTAATGATCAGGGATGGTTCAATTGGCAACCTGCCAATTCAAAGGGGTACACGGTTTGACTAGCAAATAGAGGGTCCAGCAGGTGCTTTTCTCCTGGCATTGAGCCAGTTACTGTCAAGACAGCAAAGAAGTTTCTGGGCCTTTTACCTTATAAGAAGTACAAGGGGTGAGTCCCTTTCCCTATAAGGAAAACATTTACTCAGATGTGGGGTGCACTACTACGTCATCCCTTCATTATTTATCTTTGGTTTAACATCAGGACGAAGAACAATTCCACTTGGTGATCCTTGTGGATCCCTTCCAACTCAAGGCATTCTATGACTCTGTGATTCTATTAAGTAAAATGTACCTTGCAGAAGTGGGGACTGTTTAAAAACAAGGCAAGAGGAAAAACCCAGCTCACCTCCTCCTTTTATCATAGACAGAAAGACCAGTTAAACCATCAAAAAATATGAGAGTAACATCAAACTAATGTGAAAAAAAGTAACCTTTTTATGTGTCTTGGAGAGTTGGTGGGATGTTTGTGAATTATTGCTATTTCTTGATGGTGCAGCTCCTGCTATAAATAAAACCACAAGCTGTAGGACGTAGCACATAAACCAAGGCACTCTCACATTCTCATGACCAAACCACAGCCCTCACCAAAAATGCAATTTTGTGAACATAGGAAAGCAAGAGTACTGCAGTACTTCTCTTCTGTGGGGCTGAATGGGATTCTTTTGCAAGAGGCCCACTGTAGCACTAAGATGATTTTGGAGTTTGAAGACTCTTAAAAAACTCATATTGGGTCGTACATGATTTCAGAAAATTCCAAGCACGGTGAAGCCAAATCACACCAGGAATATTTAGTGTCTCTGCCTCCTGTCTGTTGTCACTTTTTGGACCACTTTTTTCACTTTCTGTCTGCTCTGGACAGGATTTCCTCATCCTTAGGAGATCTATTGGATCTAATTCAGTCTCTCACTGAAAAGGTGGTCAGATGCCTGAAGAAGACAGGTAGAAGAGATAAACCTTTATGCGCAATGAAAGATAAGCCACATTTGAGAAGAACAGAGAAACAATCCACCAGAAATTAACTACATTATGCAGATGGACCTGTCATTGATAAAATTAAATATAATAATTAAAAGTCAACATTTTTGATAGGAACAAAATATTCTAATTAAACAACTAAAACAAAGTCTATCACTAAAAATTGAAAAGCCATGATTCTCCACAAAACAACTATAAAAAATTTCCACCAAGCCCTCTGTGGGTTCACTAAGGAGAAATTCATGCATGAGGCTACATTGATCCTAAAGTGGAGACCGCAACATATAGAAAAGATTTCTATACAGTCTACTTAAAAAAGCAGGGAGAGCAGTTAAACTAGGGTAACTTCACAGGTACAATTATATTTATGCCACTATAAAACTTTTTCTGATTTAGATTCAGTCACTTCCAAACCAACGTAAGTTAAGGGAAAAGACACATCAGAGTAAGAATGCTTACATTCTTAGAATGAATAAGGCCACTTTATTGAAGGTAAATGAAATTGCATCTTATCATACAGCAGGAAATGGCCTTTCTGTGGGCAAATTCATAAGCAGATCTTGGCACAGATTTGCTTTCAGGGGAAACCAAAGATCTTTTGTTAGAGGCTGTGAGGTGCTCAACATCTGAATTCCCATGGATTTCCTTGATCAGAGCTTTCACAACAGAAATAAAATATGAGCATTTGTGTAAAGCACAGCATTGCTTTCTCTGCTCTGAGAACAGTGCTGCATTTGTTACCTTTAGCTCTCTGTTTAACAAGGCTCTTTGTGTATTATTTGTCAGGTCTGCAGAAGCACTGGAGATGCTTTCAGAGCTCTGGGATTGTATTACCTGCCACACACCCACCTTTCACAGGCAAGACCTTTCTGAATACCCCACTCTTGAGTGGGAGGTTTGAACCAATCAAATGCTTCTTAAAATGAATAGTTTATTAACCAAAGATAATGTGAATTTGAACTAATTTACCAGGTAGCTTTGAACCTGTTTTCAAGTGAGGGAGAGAGAAGAGGATGTTATTATCATTTGGAAAAGAAGGTATCTCAATTCTCCAGATCAGATTTACACAATCTGGTTTATGAAGATCCAAATGGCAATTAGCCAAGACCATAGGAAAAGTCAGAAAAGCTGTCTGCTCCCCCTTGAATGGACCTCACAATGTCCCAGTGTATAGTAGTGACACATGTACTATATGAAATCACATGACATTTATTTACAGAAGGAAACATCATTTCCTACAAAGCCTAAGTGACATCGAAAAAACAACTATTTCACTTGTATTATTTTGCATTAAAAATAGAAAACTTCTTACCATTGTCTTTGGAAGAAGACCAACAAGTTTTGATGGAAACC
Organism: Oxylabes madagascariensis; assembly: GCA_013400675.1. Classification (NCBI taxonomy): domain Eukaryota; kingdom Metazoa; phylum Chordata; class Aves; order Passeriformes; family Timaliidae; genus Oxylabes; species Oxylabes madagascariensis. The sequence goes on along the minus strand of VYZR01108351.1, from coordinate 46,741 downwards.
AGAACAGAAAGAGCCATGCTTAGTGGGGGGATGCTGAGTGAACACTGAATCCACTCTTCACACAAAATGGTAGAATTATTCCTTTAATGTGTATTTTAAGTCTTTTTTCACAAGGACCTTTAATGCTCAAAGTGCCAAAATAATAAGAGAAACAAAACCCTAAGATAATGTCATCTTCAGAAACCACAAACAGAAGTGAGAAAATTTGTTTCACAGACTGATTCTGCTTCTTTTTAAATGAAAGCAAAAGAGCCACAACTTACAGTGCCTCTAGTTTTTTTACAAAGTCTGCATGCCCATTAAAATCAATGATCAAATAATTTCAGATAAGTTTTGGAGTACTCAGCTGACCTGCACAGAAAGCACACTCTCCATGAAGATGTATGACATTAATGTAACAGCTTCTGCATCCACAGACATGAAGGGTTTTGCTTGGTTTTGTTGTTGTTGTTGGGCAAGGAGGCATGGGGATTGTTTGTTTATGGGTTTATGTGTTTGAATACAGTGCCCATGTTCCCATGGGAAGCTAGAGTATAAAGCACTGGAGAAATCCCAGACATTTATTGAATACCATCCCAACACGTTCCCCAGGACATCTCCTCTTTCAAATACCTAACTGATGCATTTTCCTGGGACAGAAAAGATGGGGAAAATTTTCCCGAAACCTCATGGTGGGTTGACTGTGGCCCATCCAGCCACTCTATCATTTCCTCTTAACTGGACAGGGGAGAGAAAATATAAGAAAAGGCTTCCAGGTCAAGATAATGACAGCGAGAGATTGTTCACCAACTACTGTTATGGGCAAAACAGACTCAAGTTGGGAAAAATGAGTTTATTGCTAATCAAATTAGAAAGTATAATAAGAAATAAAACCAAATCTTGAAACACTTTCCTTCACCCCTCCCTTTTTCCCAGGCTCAGCTTCACTCCCAATTTCTCTACCTTTTTTCATCCAGCAGGGAGAATGGGGGTTGTGGTCAGTTCATCTCACATCGTCTCTGCTGCCCCCCTCCTCAGGGGGAGGACTCCTCGCACTCCTCCCCTGCTCCAGTGTGGGGTCCCTCCAAAGGAGACTAGGTCCTTCAGGAATTTCTCCAACATGAGTTCTTCCCAAGGGTTGTCTTTCATTAAGTGGTCCAGCAGGAGTCCCTTTCCATAAGGTGCAGTCCTTCTCCAATGAGGGCTCCTCTCTCCACAGATTCTACCAGGATCCTGCTCCAGCACAGGCTTCCTCTGGAGTCACAGCCGCCTTCAGACATCCCCCTGCTCTGCTGTGGGCACCTCCAGGGGCTGCAGATGGATCTCTGTCCCCCTCTGCCCTCCGGGGGCTGCAGGAGCTCAGCCGCCTCTCTGTGGGCTGCACCACGGAATCTCAGGGGAATCTCAGCTCTGGAACCTGGAGCAGTTCCTGCCCCTCCTTCTGCCCTGCCCTGGGTGTTTGCAAAGCTGCTCCTCTCACATTTACACCTCTCTTTCACCTGCTGTTGTGCAATACTTTTACACTTTCTTAAATATATAACCACAGAGGTGGTACCAGTGTTGCGGAAGGGCTCAGCCTTGACCAGCAGCAGGTCCATCATGGAGATGGGGGAAGCTTCTGGCATCTTCTCACAGAAGTCACCTCTGCAGTCCACCCCATCACCAAAACCTTGCCACACAAACCTAACACTCCTGTGACTCGAGTTTCTCATTACATTTTCTACACCTTCCTGAACACACTTTACTCCCAAATGACCACTGGCAGAATGATACCAACGGGTTGATTTAACAATAATGGTAACAGTTTCTTGTGTCTGGCATGGAAGAGAGATTTTATAGATGTTTGAAGAACAAAGGGATCCCCTCCAACATACGCACCTTGTTCTGAGCTTGCAAAATATTTAGAAAGGGAAAACTCTGTGACTTCTTTCTCCTTTACCAAAACATGAAAGGACCCTTCAGAGGATCGTGTATTCCCTCACCAGGCTGTGCACATCAACACCAGCAACATCAGCATAGAGTTCAGGCACCACTGGCTCAGGCACCTGCAGCACTGTGTGCCCATTGCTGGTCTTCATGGCTGTTTTCAGGGAGCACAAGAGCTGTGCTGGAGAAGGCCGGTGAGCTGCACTCCACTGCCAGCAGGACTTCATGATGCAGTACCTGTAAATTATGAAATTATGTCTTCATGCAAAGAAATGTACCTTAGATCTTCCCTGTGGATACTTTGTTCATTTCAGAGAATATCCTATAACTTAGAGGAGAAAAATCATTCCCCAACAGTGCTGCACCTTGCAAGGTAGCAGTAAAGCAGCAAAGCAGCAAAATGCAAGGGCACTTAAGGAAACAGAAACAAGTGTCATTTTCAAGAGAAGGAAAGAGAAACAAGTGTCTTTTTCAAGAGTACAGAAAGATTTTGTCCACAGAGGTTTTATGCAGCAGAATCCAGTAAGGCGATATGGCAGACACAAATCTCAGCTAACAGGTTACTCTATAGTCTAGACTTAGAAATCTTGTGTAAAATCTCATTTTCTGTGTCTCACTTCCATTTAGTTCTGCCAACCTCATGTTCAGTTGTCCATAAAGCAAGTGGCTTACATTGCTTGCTGGCAGCTTGAGGGCTGCTTCATAATGTTCTGTTTCTGCAGGTATGATAAGATGTCAGAAGGTGGAACCTCAGGATATGGTGGGGCACCTGGAAGGGCAAAAGGAGCAATGGTGGAAAACTCTAAAGCAATGGTTGCAGAGAGCAGCTTCTATGCAAGACTACCTTCCTTCCCTAGAAAAATCTGGTTCTTCTCCTACCACAATTCACAATAACAGAAGATCTAAAAGGAATTGACGAGACTTTGCAAACTGGAAAAAAACAGGGTGCTTATTTAAATGGCCCAACTTTACATTCTAAAATTCGAGATTCTGGGTCTTGTTAATTTGCTGCTTCCTTACACATGTTCTATTAGCAATAAATCTTCTTACCTAATGTAATCATTTCATACAGTAGAATTCCAAAAGACCATCTGCAAGAAAAGAAAACAAAGTGGTGATGTTTGCTGGCTTAAATACATAAAAACAACCAGGTATGGCCTGCAGACAGGAGAAAATACGAGCTGTAAAAGTGGAGCATTATGCTGAAACTAGATCTGCCTTCCTGTGAACTTCACAACATGAAACAATGCATAAAGGAGTGAAAGAGACAGGTCTGACAGACAGGTGAACTTGTACTCCCAAAATGAAGCCATACATGTCTGCTTTGATGGTAGGGGGTTTGCTCAGGAGCCTCTCTGGTGCCTGCCACTTGACGGGCACTTTCCGTGTGACTGAGCTGGCACCATGTGTGTGAGCTTCGTAGGCCAGGCCCAAACCACAGAGCTTAGCAGTGAAGTTGTGATGAAGAAGGACATTCCTGGCAGCAATGTCACCATGGAACAATTTCTTTTCTTCAAGGTAAGCCTGGGAAATTAGAAAAGAAAGAAAACAGGATGATTTTAAAAGGAAATTTAATTTTTAAAAGGAAATTTTCACTGAGTTTCACTGATGCTTGTTTTCAACACTGTGGAGTAGAGACATGTGCTCACCAACATAATGGAAGCATATTTTAACAAAGCCTTTCTTCTCAGAGCTTAGGCCAAGAAGACTTAAGTCACCATGCAAACTTCTGTTGCAATCAAGCAAGAAGGAAAAAATGCAGCCAATGTGAGCAGACTTACCAGAGCCGCTGCAACCTGCTGTCCAACCTCATATACCTGCCTCTCGGTGAGGTCATAGGGGACACCATCAATTGCCATTACATCCTAGAGACAACGTAAGAGACCCCAGTTCAAACAAATGCCACAGCAGTAGGATAGTGGGGAATGTTTCCTTCTAATCTATCTAATCTTATGCTCCTCCTTCTCACAATTGCTCATAAATTGACTGAAATGTAAGAGGACGCAGATGGGTGATGGTGATGGTATGTTGAGCAAGACAAGTACACGAGAGACAACTGGTGGGCAAATTGATATATGGTGAAAAACTTATTAGATTAGACAGAAATTGTCAGAATGACAGCGAAGAACAACAATCCACACAGGTGAAAGATATATTATAAATTAGATGAGTAGAAAAGCACATTTCTAACTTATGAATTGGGTACCTGGTATGAGACTAACAGTCCATCTCTCCTACCACCCTGCCTGTAACAGTAAGAGAGAGGGAGATGAGAGAGAGAATAAGGTAAGCACACAATGTTCTTCCTGTGCCATTTTACAGCCCACAGATAGGTTCTATTTAAAAACTTCCTGAGATGGTTGTGGTTTCAACATGTTCAGTAACTTTTGAAAGGTTATCTTCCATAACTGACCTCATATGAAGTGTCAGTACCCACAGCATTCAGTGGCAAGACATTCCATTAGTCAACTCCTCACTTTATGAAGAACCAGCTCCATTTGTTTTGAACATGACATGTACTAGCTTTATTTGCTACCACCTGGACCTTCTGCTGAACAGGACAGGAAGCAATCCTTCTGTATTTAGGGTTTCAGATGTAGGAGAGTGATGGATTTACACAGTAACAGCAGAGTTTTGTTTTCATGCCTTTTGTAACAATGAGTCATAGAATCACAGTATATGCTGCATTGGAAGGGACCCACAAGGACCACTGAGTCCAACTCCTGGCCCTGCACAGGACATCCCAACAATCCCACCATGTTCCTGACAGTATTGTCCCAACACTCCTGGAGCTCAGACCGCCTTGGAACTGTGACCATCCCCTGGAGCCTGTTCAGTGCCCAACCACCCTCTGGGAGAAGAATATCTTCCTGCTATCCAATCTAAATCTACCCTGATATTTGGGCTCTTTCTTAGCTTGAGCTAACATTTTCAGTGGACTGCATATTTTCATACTATCAGACCTCATGCCATCAGATTTTACCCCTCATCAGCAATGGGCAGACATGAAGCCATCATTCACAAATGTGCAACTTCCTCCTGTGCATTACTTCATTTTTAACTATGCTGAACTTCATCTGTTCTTTTTACTGACAAGTCTCTCAATCTTGGAAGATCCTTCTGAAATTCCTTTGGGTCAGCCCTTGCCTTTATTGGCTGGAATCATCAGCAAATATCATCACGTCCCTGTCATCCCATTTTTAGGTTATTAATACATGCAGTGAACAGCACCATGTCCTAGATAGCTGACCTCCCTTCAGTGCAAGTACCAACCTTTCATTCTTATATTCTATTTCCTTTTACCAATTAGTTATCATCCCATGACTTTCCTTCTGTGTTGTAACTGTTCTGCTTTCTTAAAAGCATTTGGAGTGAGACATGATTTAAAACTTTAGAAATTCAAGTGGCTCTGTGAATTCATTCTAATTCCAGTGCCTGCAATGCCCTTCAATGGTTTGCAAAGTAGGACATGTGTAGAACTTCTTTGGAGCATGGAAATAGTTTTGATTGATATAGAGGGATGCATGGAGAGATGGAAAAATCATTTATGACTTATGGATAGATATGTACCTAAGGAATTTAAGAAGCTATTCTGTCATCACTTCTTTTGACTCACCTTCCGACATGTCCACAGAAAGGTCAGCAGGTCACCAAGAGACACATCTTCCATGATCATATAATATGGGAGCTTGTCTACACAACATCCAACCAATTCAACCAGGTTCTCATGATGGCCAAGATTTTGATGAAATTTAATCCTTCCCAAGAAATCCTTTACTTTCTGGGGACTAGCCGGGTCTGAAAGAACAAAAGAAAACAAATTAAAAACTAAGCAACAACAAATAGAAGCAACAAAGAACAGGTTGACAGCTAAAATCAACATGGTCAGCAATCTTTAATCCTACCAAGACATTCCTACAAGAACATCTTGGACTTACTATACTGAACAAAACTTGTTCTTGCCCAGTACTGATGGCAACGCTCTGCCCAGCACCATGTCTGGGGAACAGAGACTGTACCAAAGTGGATGCTGACCACAGGCCTTACCTTGCAAGGCTTTCAATACCACAGTCTTAGTCTTCCCAGAGCTCCCAGTTTCCAACTGTGCCCTGTAGGTGCTCCCATAGGCACCAAGTTTTATCAGCTGCAAGGTGTCTGGTAGGAGCTTCTCTCGTGGTATCTCTAATTCTTTCAGAGTCAAGGATGCAGAATTTAGCAGGCTCTCCACAGATCTCTCATTCAGCTGGATGTAGTGGTTCTCTGTTGAGCAGGGTTCCTGCTGGTTCCTTTTTGTCCCTGACAAAAGCAAATGCATATGATGCATAAAAACAGACAGATGAACTCCTGTAATAGGTGGCAATGCTCATCCTTCAATGCTTTTTAATTTTTGCTCCACAGTGTTTCAGAAATCAGGGCAAAGTAAGGAACTGTTACTGTATCTTACTTATCCTGGCCCTCGAAGAGGAGAAAGAATTTATCTCCCACTCTCTTTGATGAAAAGACAGAACCAGTCTAGAAATATCTCCCATATTTAACTACATAACCTTTATAGATAAAACACATTTGGACTTCATCCCCATGTGCTCAAGCAATGAACATTTTCTTTTATTACAAGTTCTCAATTATTTCTCTTAATATAGGCTCAAGAGGCTGTTCCCTCTACATATCCAAAATTAGTTCAGAACTGTATTTTCATTTCCACACAGCCACACGTGTACCAGCAAACCTTTCCCTACCCCCTCACCAGTCCCTGTTCTACTTCATGCTGTCTCCATAGGAAGAGAGAGACAGCAGCTTGAAATTAAATTTCTTAAATGGCAGTATAGAAAATGGATTAACTAGGTGTAATCTACATCAAAATTACAATCATTCATAACTACCCAGTAAAACTCTCCTTGCAGCAGCCTCCAGGAGGCTGTTACATAAATACACTTTGCAGCTCTTGTGATGTTATCACAGCATGTTAAACAGCCTACTTGGCACGATGCTTTAGATTTTCTCGGATCCATCTACACAACAGCTTCCACTACTACTGCAGCAAAATGGAGTAAATCAGGGTTCCCAATTCTTCTAATGTTTACTGGATTGCTGAATACCACTCAGGATCTTCATAAATGGTTTTGCCTAACAGCTCAAGCAATGGGGAAATGGAATCGGCTTCTGGCCACTGAAACCAATACTCTTTCCTCTGGTTGAAAAGCATTTTTTTTACCTTGGGTTCCAGCTGGTGCTGACTGCTTCTGCTTTGCTCGCAGGCCACGGCAGTGGAGCCAAAGGATGACAGTGAGCACAATGACAAAAAGTCCCACCAGGAGAACTGGGACCACAATCACTTCTGTTTGATATTCACGCACAACTGTCAGCAGAGAAAGAAAATGGAAAACCAAGGAATAAGCAGCACACTGGTTCTGTATAACCATGTAGCAACAATACATTTCAGTAACTTTCAACCCCAAAAGTGTGTGTTCCATCCTCCAGAATAGCTGAACACTGTTAGTGCTGCCACCTTATTTTTCAAAGGTGCTGAGTACCTAAACTGCATGAAATCACTAAGACTCCCACATCTAAGATCACTTACATGGAGGCCAGGAATTGTAGCCATTTGAAGTACTATCGACCAGTGAAACAGAAACAGCACTGGCAGCGGGACAGCAGGGAGATGGGATGGGCTGGGTATTGCTATGTCATCACGTGCAATTACAGCTCCAGCTCCTTCCAGTAAAATTACACAGAGCATTTTAAAGGAAACTGGGTGTGGTCACCTTTGGAATTTGACTGGAAGACATTACAATTAGCAAGGCTTGTGAAGGTAACTATCTTTCTCATGTCCCCAGATTTGGAAGTGGTCGAGACCACTTTTTTTTTCAGTTCCCAAAAATGGCAGAAAGACATGAAATCAAAATCCCACAAAACTGGTCCTTTGGGAAGCTGCAGGAAATCTTTAATGATTGCTGTACACCTCATTCGAAGTAGGCATTCTCTGAAATGGCTGAAATTATGTGAGATTAATCCTGCCACAGAGGCTTCATCCCCATAAACATTTCTCCCCTGAAACACAATGAAGGGAAAACTCCATCACATCTTTCTGTGTGGGCTGTTTCTATGCAGGTGAAGGAGGAGAAAGAGCTTGGCACACTTTTTAGTGAAGCTGGCATTCCTGCCCAGCACGTGAAACCTTATTAAAGGAATGTGTGAATCTTACCACATAGCTTGTCATTGCTATTGCACTCCAGCAGCATCCGTGAGAATCTTTTCACATCCCCTGCCATGTTCAGTTACAAGTAAGCAGGTCTCCAACCCTCACTTCCTGCACAGACATAAAGAATAATAACAAAATTTATTAAGAGAAAGAACGATGATGAAGCAATAGGTGAAGTGAATAGGGAGCTTTCTACCCCTTACAATCAGTGGCTGCATGAAGCAGCACTGGGATTTGAAGGCTTACAGAACGACACAGGACATCCAGTATCACATCCTATGGATGATGCACTGCATGACCAGAGAGAAATTAGGGTTAAACTCGTTCTACAGTGCTCCACAAGCAAATGAGGACCCATAGGCCTAAAGGCTGGCATATGTACAAAAATCCACAGATACGAACTTAATTGTATTTGAAGACCATCTAATGCACTCCTAGCTAACTCATTTTTTAGATGCCAGAATGGCTCAGCATTTTATCTTCTGGTCCATTACAACTGAACAGATCAGCAGCATGCATAGAAAACGTCATTCTTGACTCCAGTCCTTGCCACAACTCCTACTGTTGCTGTAGAAAGACATGGAGAAAAAAGAGTTGTCATTAGGGCTCTCTGGCACCAACTTCTGAGCACTGCCAAGTCTGTACGTATTCTGATGCACAACATCTGCAACTCTTCTGCATTGGTAGCTGAAAATCCAGAGCCTGTACAAGCATGCACCTTGTTTAGTCACTGCTTCTTATAAACATTGCTAAAATTTAAGACAACAGCTTTGCAAACAGTATCATCTAGAACATTTTATAGGAACTGTGACTTTTTATCCTGTAAGCATCTACTTTGTTTTCAGCTGTGAGTTTTAGGCAATCAACCTCAATGGCAAATATAGGGCATTGATTTTATGGAATTTGGTGGTGAAACAGTTTAACAGTTTGTTCTCATGCTTAAAATTAATGAGTGAAATTATTCTTTACCAGTTGCACAATAGAGGCAGCAGAGAGAGGAAAATTGAATATATCTGTGCTTTAAGGTATCACAAAAAGTCTGTTTCCTTTTTTTATTTAATTTCATTCTCAATGTGCTAGCAGATTTACCTGTTTCCAAGGTATGGCTACACCAGGAATCCAGTCAAAGGAGTAATAACACAGCAAAAACACCAAGCTATTTAGGTACACTCCAAAAGCAAGCACACTAAAACAACCCACCTCAGCACTAACACACACACACACACACACATACACACACACACACTTACACACAAATACACAGGACCAGTCCTGGCTTCTTTCATTCTCAAGTACACACAGGACCATTAGCCAGCAATTGTATTGTATAATCTAAGTCATGAACAGTCCAAATTCCATCTTAAAACTTGTTAATGGCTTTGTACAGGTGCTTACTAGAAATGCACACTGACATTTAAACACTATGCATGCACAGGCACACAAAAGCACACACACCCCAATTTGTGCTTACAGAGAGAGCAGCAAAGATCCATGGAAAAAGCTCTGACACAGCAGCCATGTCTACACTGGTCCCTGTCTGTAAAAAAAATTCCTCCCTACTCTTTATGCACCTCCCAGCAGTGATGTCAGTGGGTGGCACTCATGTTTTCCACCCATATTTAGGGTAGAACGATGGGATCCAGGAAGGAAAACACTGGCAGTCACTGGCACTTTATTTGCCCTGGCACTCCCATGTGCTGCAGTTGCTTATGGAGGTGCTGTGACCAGAAAAGCTTGATTACAGAAGCCCACTTACACTCTGTGTCTCTATCCTCTCCCAATACTCAGCAAGCAGAAAAAGAAGTTTTGCTCAGTAAGGTGATTCTGAAGTGCCTTTCAGTGCTACTTTTCAGGCCAAGACCAAATAAATTCCTGTACTAGGCTTTCTGCAACTTAGTTGTCTAACAGTAACATTGCAGTTCTTACATTCCTGTCTTCACAAGAAGAATGGTAACTCAGAAATCCACACAACTCACATTATACATTTAATATGATTTGCAATAGGAGACACATGAAAGTTATGTGGAACTAACATGTTCATGTGCATATTCAACACAGAGTAGGACTATTGACAGTGCTCAACTACTTATTTTATTAGATGAAGACATTTTTCCAGTACCAAGACAGGATAAAGGAAACAAAAATATCTTAAAAGGTTCAAAATCTGTACCTCACTGGCATTCTGATATTCCTTGCCTGTGTGTTAACACTGTACCAAGGTCCGTGCTGTCTAGATGATGTGCACACATACACTGTATTACTTCAGTTTAGAATTTGCATTAGAGAATTTGTGCAATTTCAACTAAATGTCAGCTTATTTACTCCACTGGATTTTTTAATATTTTTTTTACACAGACTGAATTCCACTCACTGGAATTCATAGAATCATAAAGGTTGGAAAAGACCCTTAAAATCATCAAGTCCAACAGTCAGCCCAGCACCACTACCATGTTCACCACTAAACCATGTCCTCATGTGCCACATCCACAGGTTTTTTGTACATTTCCAGGGCTGGTGACTCTACCAACTTCACTGGGCAGCCTATCCCAATGTTTAATGACTCTCAGCAAGGAATTTTTTCCTAATCTAATATAAACACCCCTGACACAACTTGAGGCTGTTTCCTCTTGTTCTGTCCCTTGTTTCCTGGGAGCAGAGCCTGACTCTCCCAGCTCTCCCCTCCTGTCAGGAGTTGTGCAGAGCCAGAAGGTCCCCCCTGAGCCTCCTTTTCTCCAGGCTGAGCCTCCCCAGCTCCCTCAGCCCCTCCTGGTGCTCCAGCCCCTTCCCCAGCTCCGTTCCCTTCCCTGGACACGCTCCAGCCCCTCAATGTCTTTCTTGCCCTGAGGTTCCCAGCAGTGCCCCAGGATCTGAGGTGTGGCCCCAGCAGTGCCCAGCACAGGGCACAGTCCCTGCCCCGGCCCTGCTGCCACACCATGGCCGGCACAGCCCAGGTGCCATTGGCCTCTTGCCCACCTGGGCTCCTGTCCAGCCGCTGTCCCCAGCACCCCCAGGGCCTTTCCCAGCTTTCCAGCCCCTCTGCCCCAGCCTGGAGCTGAAGGGCTTGGTGTGACCCAAGGGCAGGACCCAGCACCTGGCCTTGTTGAACCCTGTACAATTGTCCTAAGACCATGGATCCAGCCTGTCCAGATCCCTCTGCAGAGCCTTCTGACCCTCAACCTGAACCCCAATCCTAATGTCGAAGCTAAATATGTGGTGAAGACCACGGTACCCAAAAATAGCAGAAGAAGCTGCTCACAGACAATGGGAAATACAAGGCAAAACCTTAGCAGAAGTTAAACTAGAGTCAGCAGCACTTGCAAACTGCTCCTAGCAGACTACTTGGTGCACTGCACATGGCACAGCAGCTCCACAGCCTGGCAGCAGTGACAGGTTAATTAGCCCCCATCCTACACCAACACTGCTCCTCTGTGCACATTTGCCAACAGGATGAACACTTGGGGAAAGGTGGCATTTTGCTTCCAGCCGTGTTTGCTTGCCAAGCTGTTTTGCTGCCCTGGCAATTTAGACAAAGTACAGAGGACAACAGAGGGACGGGAATAAGCAGCTAGAAGGTGGCAGCTGTGGGAGCTGCTTAAACCAGTTCAGGAAGCCCAAACACTGAATGTGAATGTAGCTGAGCTGAATTAAGGGCTCACCAATGCCAAAAGAAGGGATTACCTACTCTCTCTGCTGTCTTCTCATTGCTTGTTTTGCTCTCAGTTGTGCAACTGATCACATGGTGAACTGATTCAAACCACTAACCTAGCAGGAAAAATCCACTGCTCTTTTGCCATGGTGATTTCCTGCCATTTTAGTGGTTGGTATTAGTCAAGGGTGAATGGCTAATTCATCTAAAGCTGCACTGTGAAACCACACCCTGTGTCAGCACAGATCCACAAGTACTGTGTGCCAGGAGAAGCCTTTACCGTGATTTTTCCAGTCCCCTGTCATTCATTCTCACATGGATACTGTCCCCTTAGCAATAGCAGAAGCATTCACATGGCAATGCAGTAAACCAAACCAGGAAGGTGATCTGCCCTAAAATAATCAATCCTCTCTGACATTTTATGGCCTTGAAGTTCTCATCAAGCTCAAATTATGTTATTTAAAGTACCAGGACTAAGACTTAAGAAGCCTGAGTGACAAACTTCGTGGCGAAGACTGAAAAGAAAGAAATATCAAGACAGAACATGCCCATGGAATATACGGGAACAGACAGCTTGAATACTGCCCACACAGAAGCTGCCTGCTGCTTGCTCCTGCCATGTTAAGGAGAGTAAGTTGTCCATATTCACAGCAAATACACAGTTTTGCCTCTGAATATGTCTAATTTGTGAGCTACCAGCAGTTCCCATCATCAGTGCAAACCTGTGTAATGATTAGCTAAAGAATAACTGCCTGGATGATAAAAGACAGATCCTTAAACATTATGTCTTCTACTTTCTTGCCGTGGCAGAACCTTGCTCTCCAGCTTTTCCAGTTACCATTTCACTGCTGCTTTTATTATTTCCCTCCTCTTTTGTCTGACCTTCGAACACGGTCAACAGTCAAGGCTTTGGCAATTGCTCTGCACAAGTACGCCGTGCTGGCTGTGCAGCAGGAAGGGTGAGGAGCTACCAGGGAATTGCAGGAACCAAAACAGCAGGAAACCACCAGGTGTGGGCAGTTGTGGACATTGAATGTGAGAGAAGAGGGAGAAATAAAGCACCATTGTAAAGCAAATAGTGAAAATGAGATTTTTTTTTCCCCCGCCATGTCCACCATTTACTAAAAGCAGCATCCACACAAATAAAAAACGAGCCTGACAGGTTTCAGCCATCCATTTCTTAGACTGCATATTCTGTCTTTTCTGCCTGCAGAAGACCTTAGTGACTATTTCCAACAGCCTGGCAGACCATGACATCTTTGCAAGGTTTCCCTGGCCCATGGAGTCATCTCATCTCTCACTGCAAGGCACCTGTGGGTTACCAAGCACTATGTAGAACGAGAAATTCTGACAGTCACACCAGAGTCACTTCTGTCCTTGTGAACAAGGATTAAAAATAATATCCTGTGGCTTGCGGTAACACTGTCTCAGCTATAAAGATTTAGTAGTATAACTCACTTTTGAAACAGCTGGTAGCTGTAACACCCTGTAAGAAAACAAAGCGTTTCAAAAATCACAGAGACATAAGATTTTTCTCTTGGTCCAAGGTTAGAAGCAACACTTGAATATCAAACCTAGGCTAGCTGCTAAAGAAGCATATTAAGGGAGTGGAAGGAAATTATGCTGACCACTTTTGAAGAGCTAGACCATAGAGAAAACAGCAAATAATGAGGCCCATGCTGCTATTTGAGCAGGTGGTTACTTAGAGGAAACTTGGCTCCTTTTCAATATAGCAGAAAAAAACAGGCAAAGTCAACAGTCACTACTGCACTGAGAAATGACTCAGGAAGACTCAGTGTTGCTGTGTTTTTATGCTAAAAATGTAAGCTCTATCTGGCACCATTTCAGTGGAGATATGCAAGTTCTTACAGTGCTAGGTTTTGCTTAAAATCAGATCATCTACAAAAATTAATTTATTTGTGCTGCATACGAAAATCTAAGTACAGAAGTGTGAAATGGTACAGAATCTGAATGGGGATACAGACAAAGATATTTTTTTTCTAATGCAGACATTGCCTACAATAGTTTCTGGAAAATTAACATATATCTTGATCATTCCCACTGAATTGAGGCAACCAAAAGTAATTCCTCACAGGTCATCTGAAGAGTAAGTTAAAATGATAAAAAAACCCTCAAGAAATACATTAAGCTGAAGCCCTTAACGAACAGGCTATAAAAAGTCTAGAGGCCAAACTTTCAACAGTACACTATCACCTATGGTTTCCTTTTATGAAAGCAAAATCATATCCTACTTTTCAAAATGTCTCCCTGCTGACTGAGCTCTGATTTTGCTGGTATCTGCCTGTATTAAGCCTGTATCAAACACCAGCACAAATACAGAAATTCTAAAAAATGGTGACAGCAAAAGCTATGACAGACCATGAGAAGAATGAAGGATTTTTGTTTCAAAGGACCACGCATACATGTAGCTCTTGTCGTGAAAAACCTACTGTGTGATAAAAATACTGCATGACATCACATTGCTGCTTCATGGTTTAAGAAATCCAACATAAATATGCTTTCATAAATTCCCAGCCACCTGAAGCTTTGGAGACAACTTTAGTTTCAGTTTCTCAAGTTCTGGACGTTTCTTGGTGGATTTAACACAGATTTTGTTTTTAATTTAATTAGTAGCTCATGCACACAGAGGTAAACACAGGAAAATCTATATATCTGCACCACTTTGGGTTAGAGTTCACTGCCTTACAATCAAGCAACAGTAAAATGGTAATTAGTTCTGAATTCAGCCCTAGGCATGTATTACTTAACTAAAGATTGGACATATTTATACACACATGCATAGCATCACCCTGTTTCAGTGAACTGAGACTAATTTTACACAAAACTTAATTACTTTGTTAATTTCTTTCTCTTTAAAAAATGCCCGTGAGCTATTTCATTCAAATCAGCCAGTGTGTAGAGGACATCCCTCTTTTATTTTTTTTCTCAAACCCCCATACCATTACGATCACAGAAATGACTACAAGTAGCTTCACTACAAGCAGTAGCACATGCACGTATGTACATGCACACATACACAGACGTATAATACAGCTACCTTCTAATTCAGGTCACATTTATGTTAATAAAAGTCTTTTAAGAAATAATTATTCATGGGCTGATCTTCCAGAAACGCTTTCTCTCACTTACCTGAACGACACCACTTTCCTTGCCCTGCGGTTGTCTTTTCCTGAAGCTCTCCTGCTACCGGTTCCCAGTTTGTGAGGCCACTCCCAGCAATGCCGATGATTACCTCGGTATGATTTTAATTCTTATGACTAAGTTCCTCCTCACTGATTTTTCTACTCCAGTCCCGCCCAGCTTCGGTTCTTTGCTTCTCTAGATCTCAGCTGTGTCCCCAGGGATGTCCAACACACAGCTGACAGGAGGGCACACACTTGCAGAACAGGTCTGCCTGCCTTCCACACAGCAGCTGCTCATGGGCTGACTGCAGAGACAGGCACAGCAAAGAACCCTCGGGCACGCACCTGCAGAGGGGTTTGAAAGGCAGACCAATACAGATCAAGAGGGACAGGTTATGTAATAAACAGAATTCATACACTTCTGGTTACAGGTTCACATTTAGAAAGAATGGGCACTTGGAACAGAAAATCTGTACAAAACCCCCAGGACGCCAAAGGCTGAAAAAGCATTCAATCAGGAACACAGTCCGCAAATGAAGAAAGAGACATAAGATTAATAATATCAAAACATGCTACAGCAGACAGCAGAAACACAGGGTTTTTCACATTCTGCCTTGCCTCTTGGTGTCCCTCCTGCTCAGGCTGTCCATGCATTCTGCCAGAACTTTGGAAAGTTTGGCTTTCCCCTGCCCTTTCCTCACACCACTCTGAGCTCCCCAACCACACCAGACAATATTCCTGAACTTCCTTGTGACCTTTTCCTGCCATGATGCCCTTGAGGTCTCCACTGTGCTCTGCGGGTGTCCTCAGCAGCCGTGGGGTTTAACCTTCATCACACCTCAGCATTTGAGTTCCAGGGACTTTCTTCCCAACCAATCCATGCACACAAGTTCCAGCTGTTGGCCTGCCCTCCCCTATCACTGATAAATCCTGTGTTAAGAGTTTCAGCTTCCTGAGTCCTGGTTATATGAGTCTACACAAGATTATTTGCTTACGTACTTCACAGGAGTGAGAGGCAGTTGCATTTCAAGAGTAAACAATATGAAACCTACTTCTTGTTGAGAATGAAACTTCATTTCACAGTCAGCAGCTCGATGCAGGTGGCTTGGGGAAGAGGCAGCAGATGATGGGATCTCTGCCAATTGTTTTAGCCAAACTCACCTACTCCTGTTAACATTTTGTCGCTGCATATAATTATGTTGTTGTGGAAAAATTTTAGTTGTGGCCCAATCAATACCTTTAGGTATCAAAAGACAATAGTTAATTTAAGAGAGACCTCTCCTTATCATTATTCTTCCAGCTGGCATTTACCCATGCGTGCAAAATGGTGAAAACCAGGAGTGATTTTTTTCATTGCTTGATCTCTCTACAGACACTGGCAGGAGTGGGGAAAAGAGTATCAGCAAAATAGTCCTGTGATATGGATTTTTATCCCCTGGGAAATCAGGAGAGACATCTTCTAGACTGAAAATTTTCTTGAACTAGAAAGATCACTACAGCTACACTAGGCTTAGACTCTGGTTTCAGCTTTCCTCTCATTCTGGTACTAACTTGCATTCACTCTCTGCAGTGTTTTTTCCATGAAGGAGCAAGGGATCTCTCTTATACCTCATTCTCCATTAAATAGTAGGTAAAATGCAAATAACAGTTCCTCATTTAAATGAGTTCCTTACTGAAATGAGTTGCATTCCACAGGCACCTTCCTCAAGGGCACCTGGAGGAAAACCTATTCAGATTCCTGTTTAAAAATATGACAACTGAAAATCTTCCTCCTTCTTTCAGTTTCTACACCTCCCTACTGTGGAAGAGAGTGTAAAAGGCAAAGGGTTAAATATTCAGGGTAAGCATATGCAAAAGCAGCAATGGCTGCAGCTTTTAATTTCCCCCACCAGTGTCTCTGTTGTGCTCCCAGTCTGACTGGTTGGATAAGATATTTTAATGGTTCAGAGTTCAGGCTTCAGCTTATATAATCCTCCTCATTCATCAACAAGCCTATCCCCCTGTTTAGTGAAGTGACAGAAGTAATTTATCGTCCTGTGAAAAACAGACTTTTCCTGCTATGTCTTGCATTGTATGTGCATCTACAAAGAAAATATTGCCTGTTTGACATTCTTGATCCTTCTCTGCTTTTTCCTTATGATTAAGCACACTGAAAGGTAATACGGCAGTTTTAACAAAACCATCTTCTTTATCTCCAAGACAGCTGTAGCACACCAAGAAACCATGCTAACCACACATAGCTGCTGCACCACAGCCTCAAGACAGGTTCTGGGACTAAGCACTAAACTTCTTGACTTATTTTCACATTCTAAAATAAGACTTAAAGCTGTGGCTTATAGCTGACAGACTGTGACTGATCTTTTGGTCAACATAAGCCCACAGAGGTGTAGAAACTCACGAGATAAGAGGCTAATATGTAAGTCTCAAACAACAACAGCCAGACAGCTGCAGAGCCAACCAAGGATTGGTGGCAATAGCACACTGTGAGAAAGAACAAGATGTGGCTGGGGAAGGGGCCATGCAAAGGAAGGGCAGCACTTTTCTGGGACAAACACCCTTGATGTAGTTTCTGCAGATAAGCACAACATGGCACAGCACAAAAATGATCTAAAAGTGAAAGAAAACCCCCCATCGTTATCCCAAGTGTCTCCTCTGCCTCATGAACTTTGCCTGTCGAGGTGGCAGGTTTTCTTAATCAATAAAAATTACAAGCCTATTTTTTTAATGGCATTCTATTGTGATTTTCAGTTCAGCCCTGCAGTATTTGTTTTTTAAAATTTCCAAAGGTAGCACCATATGAACTAAAGAAATAAAGTAGAAAACTGAAATGACCTAAAGATTAGGCATCAATCTTCATTAGCCAGCTGAAGGTCCAGTAATTTGCTAGCACTTCCTCTATTCAGGGATTTTACTCATCTGCTTTTGAACTCCTGCAAAACTTTAGCAACACAATGCTCTGTGATAAAGTTGCATTCATGCAATTTAGATGAATAACTACTTAATTTTGTTTACTTGGAAGATGGATTCTCATCTTCAAACCAGCTACTCAGTTGGTAGTGAAATGAGTGGTGATTGCAAAAGATGAGCAAGTCTGCTGCATAATGAGAATACTAATATACCAAATAATTTAAAACAGGACTAAGTTTGTGTTTGTATAGATGTAAAAGGATAACAAGAGACAGCTCAAACCATTCAAGGTTTGGATATTGATCTGGAATGGGACATGACTTGGAGCACGGACGATTCAGAAATGGGGCTTGGTTCTCATTCTGCTACAAACCAGACAATCCCTATTAACTCTTGACAAACTTTGAGTCTTGTTGCTCTTTCTGCTGAAAAATTCTAACCTGCTTAAAATTCTCACCCGATATTGCCTAGTCTTGCAAACACCTTCTCTGGCCTTTTTTTGTTTGTTTGTTTGTTTGTTTTTAATGATGCAAAGATCATAAAATCACAGAACAGTTTGGGAAGGGACATTCAAAGACCATGCAGTTCCAACCCCTCTACCATGGGCAGAGACACTTTCCATGACTCCATACAGTCTGACCCTGAACACTTTAGGGATGAGCATCCACAACTTCCTCAAGGCAACCTGTTCCAACTTCTCACCACCCTCACTGGCAAGTATTTTTTCCTTATATCCAACATAAGCCTACTCTCTTTAGCCGTGAACCTGCTGCTCCTTGTGCTGTCATTGCCGGCCCTGGTCTGACGTCTCCCTCCATCCCGCAGGCAGGGAGAGACTCCCTGAGAAAAGCAGCAGAAGCACCACCCAGCTTTCAGCCTTAGGGGTTAAGATGTACCTTCTGCGTTACTTTCAGGAAAGTTCCTGAAACCACCACGGGCCATCAGGTGCGGCCGCTCTCGCCACGACTTCAGCTCCTGCGGCTCGCCGTGCCCGGGGGCGGTGCGGGGGCCGGGCTGGCTGAGGGGGCGGCCCGCGCTGCAGGCGGGGCCGTGGGCAGGGCGGTGTGACCCGCTCTGCTCGGCCCCAGGACGGGCATCGGGCGGGCAGGGCGGTGTGACCTGCTCCGCTTGGCCCCAGGACGGGCATCGGGCGGTGAAGGGAGGTGTGACCCGCTCCGCTCGGCCCCAGGACGGGCATCGGGCGGGCAGGGGGGTGTGACCCGCTCCGCTCGGCCCCAG
>VYZR01108351.1:0-27604 GCA_013400675.1 Oxylabes madagascariensis | reverse complement strand
CAAGAATGCCAACAGCACCCTGGCCTGGATCAGGAATGGTGTGGCCAGCAGGAGCAGGGAGGTCATTCTTCCCCTGTACTCGGCACTGGTGAGGCCGCACCTCGAGTTCTGTGTCCAGTTCTGGCCCCTCAGTTCAGGAAGGACATTGAGACGCTTGAGTGCGTCCAGAGGGGGCAACGAGGCTGGTGAGGGGCTTGGAACAGCTGAGGGAGCTGGGGTTGTTTAGCCTGGGGAAAAAGGAGTCTCAGAGGGGACCTTATCACTCTCTACAACTCCCTGGAAGGTGGCTGTAGTCAGCTGGGGGTTGGTCTCTTTCTCCAGGCAGCAACTGACAGAACGAGAGGACACAGTCTTAAGCTGTGCCAAGGGAGATATAGGTTGGATGTTAGGAAAAAGTTTTTTACAGAAAGGGTGATAAGGTACTGGAATGATCTGCCCGGGGAGGTGGTGGAGTCACCATCCCTGGATGTGTTTAAAAAAGATTGTATGTGGCACTCGGTGCCATGGTTTAGTTGAGGTGTTAGCACATGAGTTGGACTCGATGATCTTGAAGGTCTCTTCCAACCTAATGATTCTGTGATTCTGTCTGTGATGCCGCACAGAGTCGGCCGCGGCGCCGCTGGAAGCGAGGGACAGGCGGGACAGGGAGCCGGGACACGGTGCCAGGACGCAGCCACGGCCCGGCGCCTGGGAAAGCCAAGCGCGGCGCTGCCCGGGCCGCCGAGCTCTGCCGAGCGCTTGTTTTCGTGAAACACGGAATCAACCGAGCTCGCGAGCCGGGGCACACGCGGAGCGAGGGGCGGGCGCGGCCGCCAGGCGGCGTTTGGTGTCCCGTTGCCGCCGGCTCTGTCCGTGAGGCGAGCGGCGGCGGCGGCGGCGCCCCGGGGGACACGGCCCCCGAGGGGTGCCCATGGTGTGCGACAGCACCGGGGCTTGGGCTCTCCAGGGGCTCCGGGGCAAGGGGGATGCCCGGTTAACCTCAGTTTTACCTCGCTGTATGAAGTGACACTTGGAACACCCAGCGTCTGAGGTTTGGCACCGGTTTAAAATGCGGTAAAGCCATTACAAACCACCCGTCGCGTTCCTTCCACACATATCGGCAATAAAACCCAGAAAACACCCACCGAGTCTGAGAAATCATAGGATAAAAACTATGCGGTGTGATGTATAAAGTCACTAAACTGAAGCTCTTCCGTCTCTTTCTTCACAGTTCCGTCCCATCCATTGAAGTTTTCAGAAAAAGAAATTAAAGACAATACTTCGTGTCACATTTTCAAAAGGAAATTAAAGGCCATACTTTGTGTCACATTTTCGGTGAACACTGAGGTTCTAAAACTCTATTTTTGCCCCAAGCATTTTTACATCCTGGGATTTCACGCCCTACAATTTAGCAGAAGTTAGGGAATAAGTGATGATAATCACCTATCTGCCTCTATAGTGACAAAACTTAGTTTTGTATAGGTTTAGTATAAACCTGGCTGGAACCTGCAATGTGAAATAAATACTGGTTTCAAATGGGGATTTTACAACTAGTTTGAAAATAAAGAGTTGCCCTGGGTCAAAGCATTTGGAAGAGAAGCTGGAAGACAACTGTAACAAGGTAATGAAATTTGCAAGTGAAGGGTGTGACACTGTGATCTTTTATTACTGATACCAAAAATCTTCATTTTGCACAAGCACAGCGTATTTGAGCTAATTCTTTCTATTTAATTTCAAAATGGATCACAAATAATATGCAGCATACAGATGATGACCAGTTACCCTAAGGTCATATTCTTGCTGAATTCACATGTAAATCTAAAATGCATATGCCTTTATTTTTTATTGCAATGTTACTTTTTGTCAACTGTGAAAATCAACTCACTTTAGAGTAAAATAAAGTAGGAAATTCCTGGTTTCCTTATAGATGGCTGAATCAGAATCTCAGGAAGGAAACTATGATAACAGGGGAAACAAGGTGCAGAACTTCATAACAGACATGGAGGAACTTCTGGAGAAAATGGAAGAACTAACAGGTACAGGTCTTCATTAAGAATTATATGGATTTTTGTACTAAAGACACTGAAGATTTTTTATATTTATTCTGTAAACTTCTGTGTGATAGAAATGTAACTAAAACAATCACCATCAACTAATGCCCTCGTGTTCTTAATTGTGAAAAAGCATGCAAATAATGTAGGTGGTTCAGATGGCTCAGAATTAAAAATCAATGTGATGGATGCTTAGTTCAGAGTGTTGGTTAAAAACAGAAATACTACTAAGGTGTTTAAATGTACAATTATTAAAATATAGTCTATAAAATGAGACTTCATTCTGAAAAATGGGTACATATCACCTCTCAGGTCAGTGTACTATAGTGAATTCTTGGTAAAATAAAAGGGAAAGTACATAAGTGTAGGTAAGTACATAAGTTTAGCACAAAAGTGCTAAAACTATTTGCTCAGCTTTATCAGATACTCATTATTTCAAAATCAATCTCATTATTTAAGTAACTGATTATTTCAAGATCAATTTCATTACTTAAGTTGTGCTTAAA
The DNA here is from genome assembly GCA_013400675.1 of Oxylabes madagascariensis. Classification (NCBI taxonomy): domain Eukaryota; kingdom Metazoa; phylum Chordata; class Aves; order Passeriformes; family Timaliidae; genus Oxylabes; species Oxylabes madagascariensis. The sequence continues at coordinate 25,068 of VYZR01108351.1, read as the reverse complement.
ATATTTCATCTCTTTGTTGCAGTCTCCTTGATCTTACCCTTCCTCACCTAACAGAAGCTGTAACTGGTCTGGAGGGAGGATTCCTTGTATAATATTCATATATTTTAAAACAGTCTCTTGACATTTTCCATTTGATTACCTGTTTTGTTGTCATTTTTAGGTGAAGTGTCCATCCCCGTTCCGTAATTTATGTCAGTGTACTTCCATTATGAACTATTTCGAGACATTTATAACAGCCTATTTAATCTTGAACAGTCTATTTAATCTTGAGTTTTACTGTAGGCAGTTTCCATTTTATTTTCCAGCCTTCTCTGAGATCTGAACTGATAATAGTTCATTTTATTTATTGAATTTATTTATTGAATGGGCCATTGCTTTTTCCTGGCCAGAAAATAATACGTGTTGTGTTTGCAGTGCACAGAGCCTGGATGGCCTACAACTGCGTTTCCATCCATACTGATCCAGACCTACAAAATGCCATGCAGCACCTGGAAGACGTCTTCCTGATGTGCAAAGAGCAGGTGGAGAAGAAATGGCAAGATGTGCTAATGGAATCTAGAGGTGAAGGGCAAAAAAAGGAGTAAATTGAATTTGGTGATGCTGGTAGAATGACATCCCTTAGAAAATCACTTAGGTCCTTTCTTCTCCCAGCTGTGGAGGTTTCACAGGCACTGTGGGAAATGGATTGGTTTTCCTCTTGCTAACTACTTATTTGTGAACATCTGTGGAAGTGTTTTAATGAGTGTTTTAATAGCTTTGTATAGTTGAGGGTAAGAGGCAGCGATGTGTGAATTTGCACAATGCCCATCCCAACACTACAGTAGTAATCCCTGTAGTGTTTGCACGCACAATTGACGCATCCTCTGTTCATTTTCTCTGGAAGATTATACCCACTCCATGGTCAATATAACTGGAATTCTTTGAGACCTGAACAAACTGGGGGGATGGGGAGCAGGGGGGCTGTAGAGGACCATCACAGTGGCATTGCAGCAGCCTAGGCCTTTTGAAGAAAACTGAGGAATTGTTTATTTTCCCAAATGCAACACAGGTGAAAGTCTAGAGTTGCAGATAGATTGAGTTGGTTTTATTTAGGATTATAATCTAGCTGTTCAATTACATCGTTTTATTATATAGTTGATTCATCTTCTTCCATTAGATTTTTAACCATTTCTTTGAACTGGTTTCACCAGAAAGATTGTTCCTCTCAAACCATCTGAAGGTGGCATGAAATAAATTTTTTTACCATTATAGACTGCAGTGCGTGTGGTGGCATTGCTGCAGAAACCAAACTAACCATGGTATAAAACATGCTTCTCTCCGTATGTTCTTACCGTGCAATATTAGAAAAGGACAAAAAATTTACTTTTTTAGTCAGGGTAAGAGCAGTACCTTGTGGATTTTGGTTATACATAAATGAGTAATTTATCAGAGATGGAAGTCAGTGCAGTAAGTTTTAAGGATCTTCCCTTTTATTAAAATCAGTCTCTTTTAACTAGAAAGTAAGCACCATGTAACAAGTGAGAGCATCTCCTCTAAAGAGGTATTTAATGATTTAAATCACATCTAAATGATCCCTGAAAGTTTGCCAATTTTTAGGCTGTGTAGTTCTTTGAGATTGATTAATCTAAATTCAGACAGAATGTTTATCCACTCAAGTAAAAAATATGTAAGCAATTTAACTTTGTTTTTTGGGGTTTTTTTTATGGCACCAAGTATTTCTAGAGGTACAAATGGCAAGAACAAACTTTGAACTCTACACCTGAATTTCCCGTGGGTAGGTCTTCACTTCTCCCCAGTTATGTGATGATTATGAGAGGAAAGTCAGGGGTAGGTAGCAGTGCTTATTCCTGTAAAAACCATACAGCAAGATATTTAATCTTTTACTTTGCTTTTTCCCCCCCTTTATTTATTGGGTTATTACTCACCATCTACCCTATTTCAGCCCCGCTAGAGCGTGCAGCAGAGTCCAGATAACCCACATTGTAACACCTTTATTTCCTGTCCCAGGGGTACATCCATGAATTTCCAGAAAAAAATTAAGTGGAGTAACAGCCCCATCTAGTGCTCACACAACTGTACTGGTAAACTGCATTGCTGACATCTTTCGACTCCCCAGCACCCATTTTCTGTGATGAGAAGTGCCAGCAGTTGTGTGGTGTGTAACACTGCAATGCTTCCACCATCCACGGCACAGCAAAATTTACTGCTCTTAGTTTTGCACTGCACCTGTTGGCAAGTCAAGAGGCTGACGCCCAAGAGTAACCTATGCAAGAGCCATCAAGTGAAGCCATAAATATTTCCAATGTTGTTTTAGAGTTTCCATCGACAATTTCTTACCAAACAGATGAAACTCATGCAGAGCTTCCTGTATAATTTTGATGGTTGAAACCCTTCTCTTCCCTCCAGCATAAAACAACTGAAAGGGGACTGAAATGGCAACATTACACACATCCACTCAGGCACCATGACCTTGTCAGAACATCCTAGAGGTCTGGTTAGAATATTTATTTTATTTACTACTACTGCCCTCCATTCTTTATTATAGCACCAATTTGGGTTATCTCAGGCTCAAGAATCCCTATGAGCTGTTTTACCTTTCAGCATATTTTCAAAATTTCAGTCCAGATTCTTGCAGCAATTTCTCCTGAAATTGAATCTGTAACACCTCTCTTTACATATACTATTAAAATAATGTTCTTTTTTTCTGAACAAGAAGTGTATCACATAGGCACTACTGGCATGAAAGTGGCAGTGTATAATTGATTAATTCTAAGGACCTTCGTGGTCCTACTCACGTCACCATTTACAAGTCAAAACTTACAGCCAAACATAGAAGCATAATGTATTTTGACATTAGTCAGGAAATATAATAAAGCTCTGAGTCTTTTCTATTACATTTTAAAACCTTAAGATATTAATTACTCATCAGCTGGTGGTATTGAGTCATCAAGATCCATTTTCATCACTGTGCACCATTGTCCTGCTCTAGGACTCAAAATTCATCATAGCAGCCTTGCTCCACTATTGCAAACAGCACAAAATAGGAAGTTCAAGCTGCCACTTACTTTATACGGCCTCCAAAATCTTCTCATCCCCTTTACACCTGAGGAAAGATCCCACTGCCACTTGGCTCTTGCAGATGCTTTTCCCTACCACTCTGAGCATTTCAGAGGATGGACTTTCTCTCTACAGAATCACAGTGGTGCTGAAGGCTCCTTGGTTCTCCAAAAAGCCAAAGCAGCAGAAAGCAGAATGATGCCTAAGACCATGGCTCTGAATTTAGGATCTGCAAAGAGACCCTCTAAAAAAGCCCCAACAGAGTCAGACTCCACAGCTGACTTCACAGTCCTTGCAGCAAACTATGTAGCACAGGCTTTATTTTCAAAGTTTTTTTCCAACAGAAAGTGTTTTACTTCCAAGGCATTTATTGCACCTGTGTAGTTCTCCCATGGTAGCAACACTGCCCGAGACAGAAGCTCCCAGTACACCTATCTCTCCAGGCTGTGAATGACTTGTACTGCAATTATGTTCAAATGAAGCAATGCACAAAGGAAGGCCTACCAAACTGTCTTCTTCCTTTCTTTATCCTCCTCAAAAGCCACAGGGAATGTTTTAGCAGCACATTAGCTACTCTGCAAATTCAAAATCCATGGAGCTAAATATCTTTTTAAAAAACCAAAGCAACACAACACGAACTAAGCTCTCATCTGAAATTCTGCCTGAGGCAAATAACCCATAGCCTTATTTACAGGTACACAAGCACCAGCTGTCAAGAGAAATGACCCTTATTACTGAGCACGAGGTTTATATTTTTTCCTGGCAAATTCAGCTAACAAGAGCGTAAGTGGCCTAGCGAAGGAACAATTTATGTACAGTCCAAGACATCTAAAATGTAATTTTAGTAAGTGCTTTAAACTTTGTTGGAGTTAAGCTTATATTTTCCTAACCAGGGAATTAAGGGATGAAATAGGTTATGTCAGTCACTGACTTCTGTTTTATACAAACATTCTTACTAGAGACGGAACAGAAATAACAAATAGAACTCAATGCTAGGACATTACTTGTGTATCTCCTTCACTTTCTCTGTTCATAAAAAAAAAAGACGGCTAATTAGGTACTTTTGTTAACCTGATTCTATCTGACCTACATTTTTGCAGAGATTAAGAAAATTCTCCTTAGCCTGTTAAATCTCTCAAGAAAAAACACCTATTGAAGGCAGTTCAAGTAGTTTTTATGACAAGTTCTGTAGTAACATTTCAGTATTTATGAATATCTTGCATCTGCTTGTTACGGTGAAATTATCAGCTTCTCCCCAATGTGCCTGCGCATTTAGTTTGTAATAAAATTTAAGCCGAAAAAGATTTATCCTGCTTAAGAATTTTTAAAAGGTACCACTACTTATATTTTCCTCACCTTATTGCATTTTATTTTGTGTCAAAACAAACCTATTTCTTCACCTTCCAAATAAAGATTTCTTCCTCAACCAAGCCTATGGCTCTCACTTCCCACCTCAGTAAGAGGTTCCTTCCCTCACACTTCAGTCAGCTGTAAGCAGTGCAACTCAGGCACCACTAAGCCTTTTCCCACCCTCCTTCTCCCCAAGGCAAAGGCAACAGGGTGCAAGGGCCCTTCCTCACCTTCCCAGAAGCTGGAAGCAAAGGGCTTTCGAGTGCCATTATGCCCTCGAATTCTCTGCTTAATTCCTGAAGAGTAACATGAATATTTTTTGAGAAACAAATATAGTTATCTAAGGTTTGGGTAACAGCAACTGCAGGACAGGAGCGTGAGAAACATTGGACTGAACAGTGAAGGACACAAGACGTGCACCCATATTCAACAGCTGGAAGCATACTGATAACGCCTGGAAGACAGCCAAGTTTTAGGGAGAAACATTAAAAACCCACTGATGTTATAAGACAGCTCAGTACTTTGCTCATTAACACAAGATAGTACAGGTACAGAGATTTTACTGTTTTGAAGTAAGAAAGAGTGGAGAAGCCAGTCAAACATTATTCAGAACAGAAGCTTGGATAAAGTGGTAGTTACTACACCAGTGTCCTTTTTGAGCAGAGTGTCAAAACTTGGATTCTACTGTTTACAGAACACAAAAGCCTAACAAAACAGATGAGGAAAAAAACATTCCAGGAACTCACTCCACATCCCCCAAACTCCTGCCATGAGACAGTAACAGGAAAACCCAACCATTAAACATCATTAGAGCCAGAGGAACAGAGGGAACAGTGTAAGTTATAGCTCTGTTTTGTGATTTCTTTGTGGAAGTTGTTTTGTATTAAAGTATATCCACCTAACCATGCTCAGGTATCATCCAGCAAGACACACCTAAGAGGCAGCTCTCTTTTACATATAAATGCTGAAGCAACAAGATTAAAATAATGAATTATTTTAAAAGCAAACATGAATAAACACACTGGAGCAGATTTTTTTGGTAGTTGAAATCACTTTTATTTGTGAGGAACGTCACCCATGCTGCACAGTTTCAAACAGATCTTAACAAGGAACGCGATAGTTTGTCCTCCCCGTGTCCTGCAGTGAACAGGACTGGCACAGAAAAAAAACTCACACTTGGGAGGTTTAGCACCAGCATCCAATAAAAAAAGCATTTTATTTCCATTTTAGTTCTTTGGTAGTTTTTTTTTTCCCTTTTCAGTTTGATACCAAAAGAAAAATTGAAAAAAATCAATACTAGCAAAACAGTGAAATTCTAGGGAAAAAAAAACCAAAAAACAAAAAGCCCCATAGTTGCTGTTGAAACTAGGGAGGTTGTTCTTTCTGAATCTCGCTCTCTTTCTCTCTTCATGCATCTATCTCGTAGGCGTTCCCTGGATCTCAGCTGCTGGTAAATTTTCTTTTACATTTTGGTATTTCAAATCTTTGCTTTCGTCATCACTGTTGACAGTTTATTGCTTGTGTGTTTCTTTGGTGTTACTTTTGAGTTGTACTTTAGGACACCTGTTGAAGAGTCAAATGTTAAAAAAAAAAATGCAGTTTAAGTTTCACTTTCTCAATAAATAGACAAGATGTCAAACGAAAAGAGAGGCAGGATAAGCACAACTAGCTTATCCTGTCCATAATCAGGATCTTTCTAAAATAAAATAACTCATCAGCAGATGCTATTATTATACAGACCAGAGAGCTTCCAGGAAAAAAAAAAGTCAATTATAAAGCAAAACTTACTTTCTGACAAATACAGAGGCAGAGGGAGAAAGAAGAGAAAAGCAGCATCTTGGTTTGCCTCTGCAGCACTCTCAGAACTTATCACAAATATCAAGCCATAAGGGAATGTGGCCAGAATCCTAGGAGCATACACACTCTGCTTCCATTGGAAAACAGGAACTGTCCATATTCCTTACCTGAGCGATGGTAAAGGTGCCTGGGGAGCCGGACATTACTCAGCACCACTCTGCTCTGTCACTGGAGCAGGATTTTCAGCAGGTGTTTCAGTTGCCTTTGTCTGAGACACAACAAACTCTTATTATAGGCAAAGGCTGACTTCCACACCCTTCCTGTCTTCAGTGCTACAGCCAGCATAATGCAGGTTTTAAAACAATCAAGAAAAATGAATCTCCAGAAAATATTAAATTTTAGTGTATTTCCTGTAATTGAGTATTACACAGCAGATTCTGTCAAGGGAACACCTGAAGTAGACACTGAATGAGAAAACCTTCATTAAGTAATATCTGTGTTTGTGAACAGTTTCCTGAAATTATCTGGTTCAAAAAGCTCAGGAAATGGATATGGAGCTTTCAAATCCATCTCTCATGCTACATACAGAGTTAAGGTTTGTGGAAGCAGGAAAACACAACTGTTTCCACTTCAAAAACAGTTGTTACAGTCTGACCCCAATTAAGAACTATCCAGAAGCCCCTATCCCACTGCTGGTTCCTTTTAAGATAAGGTGCTTATTCTCCAAGAGGGTCAGAAGAAGCAGGCAAGGAAATCAGTGCATCAGATTTGGTCATCAGACTTATCCAGCCCATGAACACATTTATTAAAAACTCACACAGGGCAGAAAGTCTTGGGCATTCACCCCATTAAAACCTCTGCTACACACAATCATAAAATGGTTCGGGTTGGAAGGGGACCTTGAAGATCACCTCATTCCAACCCTCTGCCACAGGCAGGGACATCTTCCACTAACCCAGGTTGCCCAGAGCCCCATCCAACCTGGCCTTGAACTCTTCCAGGGACAGGGCAGCCACAGCTTCTCTGGGTACCCTGTGCCAGGGCCTTACCACCCTCACAGGGAAGTATTTTTTCCTCTTACCCAATCTAAACCTTCTCTCTTTCAATTTTAACTCATGGCCCCCTGTCCTGTCACTCCAGGCCCTTGCAACAGTATTGCCTCCTCCTTCCCTTCAGGAACTGCAAGGCCACAGTGAGGTCACCCCAAAGCCTTCTCTTCCCCAGGCTGCACCATCCCAGTTCCCCCAGCCTTTCCTCCCAGGGGAGGTGCTCGTGGCTCTGAGCAGCCTGGTGTCTGTACCTCTTTGCCCTCCTGTGCCGGAGCGCTGGCTGGGCGCGGCCGGCGCCGGTAGTTGTAGGGGCGCCTGTAGCCGCGGCGCAGTGGCTGCTGGCTCATGGCGTTGGCCTCGTGATGGTTCTCCTTGTTCTCAGCCTCTCCAGTCGCCGGGGCGGGGCGTGGGCGAGGGGGCCCTCTGAGAGCGGCAGAAAGAGGTGTTCAGTATGAAAGAAGCCCAAGAAAGGTTAAACTACAGTAATTTTAGCCCAGCAAAACCTCCCATAACCAAGTTTTGAGTGCTGGCAAACCATCCCTTTGGGGTTGGGCTGGCATATGGTTGGAAAGCAAAGACAAGGAAAGTGGGTGTCTCTTCACTGCTGAAGCTACCTCTCCAAATTCTGCTGTCTATCCTGCAATGAAGATGCAGATAGCCCCTTTGAATTGCTGGCTAGCAGAAGAAACAAGCCACTAGTGACCACACAGGCTGATTGTGCTGACTTGGCTTTGGCATGGCTACATAACAGATCAGTCCTATTCCAGATTAATGGTGCAGTCCTTGCAATTCTCCTCACTTCTGCCTGCAAACCATTCCTGGATCTTTTTTCTTTGCCTCATGTTGCCTCCCTTTAACAATTAGGAAAAGCATTTATCACAGGTGAGCTGGACCTCATTAACACTAAGCTATCAAGTCCATGTTCTTGATGTATACAAGAGCATTTCACCTTATTTCTAGTATAAACAATGTTTATAAACTGTCAAAATACAACCAAAATCCACTTCCCATTAGCTAATCCACAGCTACCTAGTCCCAAAAACCAATTTAGCTTTTCCAAAGGAACCTAACAGAAGTGCCAGTGACACTGGATTTAGTGCCTGGAAACAAAAGCAATACCTGTGAACTCATACAGAAACACTGTGCACTGATAGGATGTATCATTCCTCTCATAAGAAAATTGCATCAGAAAACTACAAGTTTCCATTAGTCATGGAAGAGTTACTCAGCCTGTGATTCAACCATATGACGTGCAAAAGCCTCACTGGACTTGCTATGGTGCTATCTCTGACTGCCCAAAACTAATGAAGACTTTCAGGAATTAAATTTATTCAGCTTGGATGCCAACAAGCGGCATCAGTAGTATCCCATTTCCCACAGTCCTAGATAAAAGAGCCCAACTGAACATGAATATTCATAAACAGAAAAGCTCAAAGTAGAGGCGGGAGGCTTGTGGTTTTAGACTCAGATTCCAAAAGGATGGATCTGTTGTGCATGGAAAAGGCAAGTCATTCCAATTCCAATTAAGAACAATCTCGTTATCCCTATCAAATTCAGCTTGTTGTTGCTCTTGCACTGTTATTCAGCTCTTACTTTTTGTTTTTGAACAGACATGCACATGAAAAACGGGGGTTACATCATTTTCATAGTTCATCTCTAAATTCAGTGTTGGAATTTGACTTCATAATCTACTTGATAGACAAGGACAATATGATGAGGGGCAACTGAGTGAATGGCAGACAAACCAGCTCCTTGAGGACCTTTAAAGGTCATTTGTCCAACCCCCTTCAACTAGATCAGGTTGCTCAGAGCCCCGTCCAACCTGACCTTGTAAGGGGCATCTATCACCTCTCTGGGCAACATGTTTCAGTGTTCTACCACGCTCATAATCAAAAAAGTCTTCCTTCTATTTATATTAAATCTCTTTTAGTTTAAAACCATTACCCCTCATGCTAACACAACAGGCCCTGCTAAAAGGTTTACCCCCATTTTTCTTTCTTTTCTTGCCCGTTCAAGTACTGGGCAGTCACACCCCTCAGCCTGCTGGCCATGCTGCTTCTGCTGCAGCCCAGGATATCGGTGGCCTTCTGGGCGGCAACTCACATTTACCAGCTCACAGACAGTTTTCACCCACCAGCACCCCCAGCAGGGTCCTAGATCAAGGATTTGGTTCATTACTCATCCAGGAAAGTACGAGTGTTCAGCTGGGAGGACATGGACACTGAAACTCTCTCCAATATGCTGCTCAGTTGTGAGAAGTAATGGGATGCTACAAATTCTGTGCCCTTTCTGGGCCATTATGATTCTGAACATACAAGCACATGAAACAAATTTCTCCAAGTAATTAAAATGCTTCTCACTGTCTCTACCATTTGCATACATGTTCCCACACTGGGAAGCCTGTATAGAACACAAAAGCATCCGAGTAACACAGCAGAGGAACTGTACACACCTGCGATAGCGGGGACGGTAGGTAGGATTCCTGTGCACTTGCTGAAGTTGTCCTCCTTCTGTAACGCCATCCTTGATTTCTCCCTCACCACCCTGCTACCAAAAGAAAAACAGAAGTGTTATATTTGACAGGCTGTATATTAACCATAACCCTGAATGCAAACTCAAAAACAATATATCAGTACAGAAACCCCAGCATATTGGGTAAAAAGAAGCAGTAGAGTCTCCAAAGGCTTAAATTTGGGTGAAGTTAAGATGAGGACAAAACAAGAGCCACCAGTGCTGCCCCTGCTCCTCACAGACTAAGAAGCTGTTCTTAGAAGCATTCTCTCTGATGCATATTAAGTACATTTCACTACATGAAATGCACTGTAAGGGGTACACGTTATGGAGAGGCAGCTATTGATCAGGACAATTCTGTATATGGAAAGCTAACAAAGACATCACACAGAAACTCGCCACAGACCACTTCACATTCTACACAAAGCCCACTCCACAGGGAACCCCCACAAAAACATCAAGAAATTTTAAGACACAAAAACTATTACCTCACATCAAACACTCTTTCTACACAGTCTTTTCAATCTTTCAAAGATGCAGCGGTTATTTTTCCCCTTCAGTTGTTAATTGATAAAGGTGCATGCTGGTTTGAGTGGTGTTTTTCCTGGTTTGATTTTTGTTTGCGGTTTGTGTTTTAAATGCCAGCCATCAGTAATGTCTTTTATAAAATGCTACATGACTTACAGTTCCTTGTGTACTATTCTTCCCTTTAAAAGAAGGAATTTAACAAGATATCTAGAAAGAGAAGTGCATCTTCTGCATCTGATCCGGTAGGAAGCAAAAGCTGTAGCCTCCTGACAGCCCTTAGTAGTCTACCTTAAGTTTCACAGGTATCCTTCCCATTCTGCACAGCTATTTTAATCACCATGACCATACACAATTAAAAACCCCACAATCATCTGTGATGCTCTCTCATGTATAAAACTGATCAGGATAACTAAATATTCAAAGGAACTAGGATAGATAGTAGGAACAGGTAGCATTTGACAGCAGTGGAGGTATAATTGAGAGACTCAGAACTCAAGAAAATAACTCTTCTCAGTTTACGACAGCTTTAGAGTAGTTATCCACTTTGCAATACCAATCAGTTCTGGTTTTGTCAATACACCTTGTACACCATAACTTGGAAGTTTATTAGACTTATGTTGCGTGGTCAGAAGTGCCTCAGATAGCCAGGTGAGAACCAGCCCTGCCAGTATTGTGTGTGGCAGAAGCAATCCAGGGAAATTGAACTCACACTCCGAGGTGGGCCCCGGCGTCGGCCAAAGTAGCCCCGTCGATAGCGGCGCCGGTCTGCAGCGTAGCGGCTGCCTTCCACGGGGACTCCATCTGGACCAGTGACATTCGCTGCTTCTGCACCCTGAAAGGACAAGAGAAAGGCAGCCAGGGTGGTGTGAAAAAAGAACAACCAGCCACAGGGAGAAGATGAAACAGGAAAGAGGCTTTTCTGCATAAATTCCAAGCTACAATGATTCCTTTCTCCTGCACAGGGCAAAAGGAAGTTTGTTATTCCCAACCCCTTCACCAAGGGATATCATCATGAGTTAAGATACTGAATTCCTATCCACCGGGCTGAGTTCAGAGGAAGAAGCCAGAAGGAACTGACCGAAACAAAAATAACCCTCAAAAAATGTTCAAGAAAGTAGAAGCATAAGGAAATTTAAAGTTCTTACAGTTATTAAGCTACCAGACTCCAAGAAAAATTGTTCAGGGTAATACAGGCCTCAGTTAATAAGTACTGGGCAGGCTGTAGGCTTCAAATGTTCTCTCAAGTAACAACTGCAGATTCTAGAAGCACTGGGATGCAGTTTCCTAGTAGTTTTGATAGGTATCTAGAAATATGCCTTAATCAAGCCTTTAAACAACAATTTCCCCCAGAAAAGCTGCATGAATGCCACCAACCTAGTGATTAACACATTAGACAGAGACACAGATAAAATTGTGTGTGATGTGATCTCTGTTGGACCACACCATGAGGCTCCATGATCTCTCACCTTCTCTCCCTCGACCACATCAAATTCTACAGTCTCTCCATCGCCAACGCTGCGCAGGTACTTCCGTGGATTGTTTCTCTTTATCGCCGTCTTGAAAGGAAGATGCATTAAAATATATTATTTTATGTTACTGATCTTGCACATTCATAGCCCCACAGATGAGGGAAGGGCAGTATTTCTCTGCTACAATTCCAACTCTACACACCAGAGCAGTCACCACACTAAGGTATTTCAAATACACAGATGTCTCTTATTTCACAGGCCCACCAATGCTCAGTTCAAGGTCTCCTCTTTTCTCACTACTTGTGAGTTTATAAGTCAGCAGCTGCTCCAGGATCTGCTCTGTCCAGCACACCGAATACAGAAATTATTACAAATCTCTGCATGAACAGAGTTCATACTTAGTGTTTGCTCTTCTCCAAGCTGTACCAAGACAGCCCTAGCAGCAAGTGTGACCCCTGCCTTCTCATTAGGAGGGCTGTAGACCATCTAAAGAGATCTCAAGACCCAGAGCATTTCTGTAGAAGCATTAACTATATAGTATCATGGCAAGTCATAGTAACTAGAAAAGAATTACTGTAACTCTGGTGTAACAAATCAGCATTTTATCTAAGCACTGCAAGTAAGACCCCAAATATTAGGTGAGTCTGTGATAACACAGGAATAGTAACAGAACAGACAAATGCAATCTTGGCCACCTCCTGGACAGAAATTCCAAAGTATTACAATAATAGCTATGAATAATAATACTATTATTGTTATATAAAAATAACAACGTGGGTTTGGATCCAAGCCAGTTGTACAACTTCTCAGATTCACAGGAAACACTCAAACCTCCTAGAGCAATTTTCAGTCTGTCAGCTACAAACACCTTGCTCGTAATCTGTGGAGTACTTCTAGGACTCCACAAGAGGTTGTTAGCAAGGCAAACCTTCATTAGGCAAGGCTTCACAAACTGGAAAGTGATGATCCCTGAAGATGCCAGGGAGAAAAGACCAAGACATGCATTGTACAAGCTAATCCAGTAGCTATTTTCTTACTGAAAGATTACTTTTCTTACTGAAAGATTATTAAAGACCAATTCACATGAAGTTTCCTGATGTGGGAATCTTTAGTTAGCAGGAAGGAGGGAGGTGCAGAGCCAGCAGAGAGAAACACATGGAAATACAAGGCATAAATCCGGCTTAAGAAATGGGATGTAGGGCAGAAACAGAAGCGTTACTTTTCCTATCTGTCTGCAGTTCAAGGAAAACTGCAGAATGACCATCAGTGGAGCTGTTACCTTTGCATAGCAACAATATTTAGTCAACAACAGCTCCAAAATGTTTCCAACTGAAGGAAAAATTTATTCAGTTTAAAGCTTATCCTGACTAGTCTAGGAAATCTATTTTCCTTGCTGCTGAATACAATCTCCTTTGTGTTCAGGTAACAGACTAGCATGTCCTTCTAGCCATACCTTTCCCTATATCTGCAGCGTCCCTGAAGAGCCTGAGGAAGGATGCAAGACTGTACAAACTATTACTATCAAAGCAAAAACATCCCAAGAGGTTTGGGGTTTTTTAATACAGAAACAGAATGAGCTGTTCAAGTCAGTTCCTTTGGGAATTACTTTAGCAAGCAGAGACTCCACAATTATCTCAAACAACTCTGCTTTCTGCTTTTTAGTGTAACTGTCCCATTTCTAAAAACCAGATACAAGTGTTTGCTTTTCCAGAAGTGTTATATACTAGTACTAAAACCCTTAATCTACAGCAAAGTTAATGATTTAGTACTATTTGTACTGAAACAACTGACTAAAACAGATGTCAATAAGCTGTATTTCAAACTCCTTCTCTGTAAGTGCAGAAGAAGAAAGGACTAACAAATTTATTATCAGCAGAGAGTACACTTAAGAATGATGAAGCTCCTCAAATATCCTTCAAAAAGCATAATGGAAGATAAAAGCAAGAGTACTCCACGTGTTCTGTTCCCAGCTCTATGGGCAGAAACTTCAAGAATCCAGACCTGCAATTGCCAACAGGAGGTAGAGGTTGGAGTAGACTGGAGCTTGTTTTATAAAGGCAATCGGGACAACTTCAAGTAAATCCTAGAAATCCAAGCAGAAACTATACAGCTTTACTCCTTCAGTTGCAGATACGCATCACTGAAATAAGCTTCTAACAAGCCTAAGCTCTAAGCTTGATGAAAAGACTTTTACTCTGTGTATCCAGAGGGGAGAGAGCACTATTCTCCCTGTTACTGTTTACCAGCATCCTGCAGGCTCCAGCTTCTCTGATTCAGAAGACAGATGTTTCATATTAACAGACACCACTCAACAACAAAGCCTTTCCTTTCCCACTGGGAACGCTGATGAACAGGCAGCCAGAAGAGCTTCCAGAGCTAGTTCAGGTTCTTGTTTGAAAGAGTTCTTTCCATGTGCTCATATCACATCATCAGCACATCCAGCATTGTTCCAGTAACAGCCAAAATTTGTCACACTGATTCCTGGTGCAGGTACTTCAAACTGCACGATCAACATGATCCAGCAAAGTGAAGAGAAAGAGAGATTAACTCTTCCTTACGGCTCGTTGATTTAAACTCTACCTAATTAAATGTAACTGCTCTGGCTGCTGCTACTTTTCCTGTTGTTAAATTGCAAGACACACTGCAGCCCACGAGGCAGATGGATACGTTCTGCTCACAGCACCTGTAGCTGACTGACACGGTGGCCTGGACAGCACCTTGCACCAACCAACCAGAGAGGGATGCAAGGTGAAGAACTGCCCTTCCCAAAAACACTGCCGGGGGCCCCTGCAAGACAAAGGGTTAACTCAAAGCAAGCCATGCATGCCCTAAAAAGAAAAGCATTTTAATCTGTACTAGTTATAAATAGCATCCAATAGGCAGACACCAAGCACTAACCCCCATTCCAATCATGAGATCGGCCCCGTTCCTGCAGATGCATGCAGGGGAGGCAGGGAGAAGCTGTATCTATTCAACCAGGTCAGCCTTATTCTGAAGAGATTAGCGGTGTAATCCAGCCCCTCCCAGGCACGAGGGAGGGGCAGAGCAGGCACTAGCAGTGCACAGGGAGCTTGAAGCAGGATGCTTGCTCACAGCATGGATTTGCTTCCCTCCTCAGACAGCCCCATCAGGAGCTCTGGCCAGAACGTCCCAGGCCCTGGGAGGGAGCACATCCGTGTACAGGATGAGGAACATCCGACTGCAGCCAAACCAGAGCAGCACTAGAAGCATCTATTCTGCCATGCCAAGAGGCTTAATCCGATGCAGGCCTGCACATGATGTGGTATTTCTGAAATAAAGCCAGTTTTCCTCACCCCAAAAGGACTTCAGCCACAGGAAGTGGGAAGTACCCACTCCTCTCCACACACACACACCAGTTTACATTTAGGGGAATAATGTTCTCTACAGGTGAAGGAGACAAAACAGCACAGATAACAGTAGCTTTCTGTTTGGGTCTCAGCTGGCAGGCTTCCCAAGCAGAATAACACTGATCCATGTTATCTGTCATCAGCACAACAGCCACTTTCCAGAATATTGTCTCACAAGTATCAAGGAAACCTCACTTGTCTTTAAGGCAGTGCTGCCTATCCAGAACCGTTCTCACCCTCCTTTGGACACAATCCCATCAGACCACAGATGTGTCAGCATGCCCACAGCACAGGCTGCCAAGGAAGGAAAATGACCATCAGAAATCAGTATATGCATTGACCGCTCTTGCTCTCAAGTCCACCAGCTGAACCAGGAACGTGTACTGTGTGCACACTTGCAAGCATCATTTTCTCTCATATCAGGCACTAGATTTTTCCCCTTCCAGCTTCAGATAATGGGTGTACACCCTATGACCCAGAGAAACAGTTACCACTGTTACCACAGTTACCACTATTTGGTCATCAAGCCACAAGAACTAAACTAACTCTCAGCGTTGACTCATCAGCTAAAGACACATGCACAAATTCCCAGTGACCAGCTCTGGGAACAAACTTCCTGGTCACATTTGATAGAAATACTGGCACTTAAGCCACAGAGAAAGTTCATGCTTTCAAAGATCACATAAGCCTGCAGACATTTTATATGGGACAAACTCTAGGGGCAAGATTGCAGTTTCTGGTGAATGATGTAAAACCAGATCTAAGCCAACTAATCAGTTGACATCAGCATGGAGACAGCATCCTCTGTCTTGCCATTATTTGCCTGCAACCTGAGAGTCACAGCATAAACTTAGAACAGTCTCCTGACAGCTCAAGGAAAGCTAGCCAACAGAAGCCGCTGGGCAAGCTCTCTCTGCCTGGGCACACAGCCTTTCTCCTCTCCTGCCTAAGAGCAGCTGTCTCATGCACAAACAGCTGATGGCAACTCAGGCTGGTCAAGAGCCAGACTAGATCACTTTCTCTCCAATACCAGGGAGGGCAGACAGAACAGACCTGCAAGTGAAGAGGGTAGGAAGAAACAAAAGATACAAGGAGCATGAGGAAATGACAGACAACAGTAACAAGGTACCCACAGAGGAGTCGTCTCTGAGGCGAGACAACCGAACAAAAACCACACCAAAAAAACACCTTTAGTGTACAAATTAGAGCAGACAAAAAAAGGGTTAAGAAGGGTTAAAATACCTGGCCCTTCATAGAGAAGGAAAACAACGTAATATTTCTCCCTGAAAATTTCAATATACACATCCACTCAAGTTATATGCAGAAAATATTCTGAGAAGCCAGGACAAGGTTGGGTAGCTATTGCAGGAAGCTGCATTAGAACCCTATCACAGTGCACACCTCTAAGCACAATTAATGCTATCTTACCTGATGAACAAACACATCTTCTTTGGTATCATTTCTGTGAAAAAAAAGTGAGAAGTCATAAGAGCTCAGACTAAAGAGACTTAACTAGAAATTCCTGGCTTTTCAGAAGGAGGGTTTCCTCCTCCTTCTCTCAGCTTGTAGCACATGCCCTGAATTCCATCCCTTCTGTCTAAACCTATGCTACCAAAACCCTGCTCTGAACTTCTATGGTCATTTGCTCGAGAACAGAAAAGACTCCAGGGCCCTCAAAAGCGTGAGAGGACAGAGGAGGTTCTCTGTAATCTTCTGGCAAACATTCAGTGTTTTCTTTTTATGCAGGGCAGAGCTGATGACTGGACTGCTTGTTTTTCACTACTCTAACTCCCCAAAAACACTTCCAGAGGGACTGCAACCTGAGCTGTTACCACAGAGGTCAAACAAGACTATCAACAGGACTGGCCACAGCTGTTAACAGAGATCTCCTTTCAGTGAAACTCAAAGCAACCAGGCACAAGAGGTGTTAGGAGAGTCCACAGGAGGAGGACCCAGACATGAACGTGAGGTTGTCTGGATTAGACAGTTCAGCTTCCACATGCAAAACACAAAGATAAGTCTGAGACCTTGAATTTGTGTTCCCATACAATAAAAAAGAGCCTAAGCCCTGCCATCTGTTCACTCAATTTCTTCTCAGCAAACAGAACAGGTGGGTCAAAGAGTTTGTGAAGATAATGCATAACCACAAATTTGTTGTGCTGGATTGAAGCAACAGTAGACTTCATGTCAGAAAGAAAGCTAACAAGTTATTACACCACAACCAAGTGAAGGCTCTTACATCAACTGCTATTACGGATTTTAAGAGGACTTCCTAATTAAAACTTTTCTTCTAAGCTTACATAATACTGGATAATAACCTCCAGAGACTGAGATTAATACCACAGCACTACTGGCTTCAGATCCATGAAGATCCAGGGGTCTTCTACCCCTTTCTGCACTGTCCAACTCGCCCAAATCTACCTGATCATAAAGCTTGCCAGGTATGTTTTTTGGAAGACAAGTGTTCAGCATGCAGCAGTTTCATTCCTCAAAAAAGCACACAAGAAAAGATATTTCAGCCTTAAAAGCCAGAGTTTCCTCCAGTAAATTAGAAGCATGGATCTTTTGCACCTAAGGTTGCAGTATGAGCAATCTCACCTACAGCTGTTTGGATTCTCAATGCTATTCAGGGGTTTCTTTGTGCCCAGAGAAGAGGGAAAAAACCAAAAGATACAAAGAGAGAATTTCTGTGAAACCCAGGCCTGGCATATTTTCAGTGAGATACTATCAGAGAATCTCTATGAGTATCCACAGGAGGTATTCTGACCAACCAGTTAACACTTGAAGTTGACCCAAAAGTATTTTCCCTCATCCTCCTACTTTTCTCAGGCCTTCAAAAAAAACGAGGCAGTCACTAAAGAATATGCAGGTCATTCAGGGTGTAGTAGAAGGAAACATGAGAAACAGGTAACAGACCAAATCTGTAGTGAGTTTGACCCTTTCTATTTTCTCCCCATACACAAAACCTTTGATTAGGGGCTGAGGTGTTTTAAGAAAGAGTTTGCTGAGTGCCTGGCCTAAGATGACTATCAACTGCAGGAACTTGTAGTCAGGTCCTGAGGTCTCCGTTGCAATTAGCAACACATAGCCTATCATGTGTACTAGGAACCTTAGTACAGCATAAATAAAACTATCAGAATTTAAACATACCTGTTGATAAAGCCATATCCATTTCTGACATTGAACCACTTGACTGTGCCAAGAACTTTGGTGGCTGGAAAGAAAATTACAGAAGTTAATCTAAAATATAAGAAAGTACAATAATGTTATAAAAATACTACTATAATTGCATATGAAGCTGCAACCAGACTTACTCTGTTCCCTTAACACTCAAAAGTGTGCCTTCCTCTCCCAGTTCAGTTCGTTCTAATGCAGTAACAAGATACAGTGCTTTAACGCACTGTTCTTCAGCCAAGGGTTTACCACACAGCACAAAACCTAGCCCTATTTTCCGAATTGACCTTTTTTTATCTCTTATCCCAGAAATGGGTAGCACAGCTGAAAATCCCACTGCCATTCATCAGTTCTCTTTAGGTTAGTAGCTAGACACGAAACATAGCTGAAGGCAGGTGTTCTAAATTCCTCTTTTTCACTTACAGTTACCCTTCTTTCTTCCTTGGAAACCAGAACTGCCCAAAGAAGCAGTATCAGGTACTGTGCAACCCTCTCAAGTGGAAAGGCAGCACATCCTTATTCTGCAAAAGCTCCTTCTTGCATTGTCAGCATCACACTAACCAAGTAAGACCCCACAAGACTTTCCTCTGTTTTCAGTACTCCTACTGGTAAGATGATCTGTGATTGCTTAGTTACGAAGTGACCAACTTCATGTTCCATGATTTTCAGGATCGAGGCAAGCTCCTGTCTCAAAGGTAAAACAGCATCTACTTAGAAGCCACACTGCAGTGTCTTGTAGGACCTCACAAAACCTGTTTCTCCAACTTACAGGAATGTGTAGGAGGATCTTGACAGTGATGGAGGCAGTTCAACCCCTCCTTACTTCACAGCAACTCGATGGACACCACAAACTTGTACTTTTCAAACCTCTAGTAACAGAAGAGTTTAAGTCTCTGTAATTTAAGAGCTGTTACTTGTTAACACAGCTTGATTACAACTACCTAAGCAAACTGTGCAGTACTTACTGAAAAGGGTCTAATCGCCTACAGATGACCGCTTGCTAAAAACCTCACATACATGTTTTGGGGGTGGCAGGAACCCAAGAGGCAATTAAAAGGAAAACAGACTAGAGAATCTCCAGTTTAGAAGTCCAAGCCACTCTGCTAGAGGCAAGAATACACTGTAAATTGTTATCTTCATCTACTCTACACCTATATTCTTTTCTGAATATTCACAAGGAGATGGCAGAGCCAGCCAGACCTTTGGTCTCATGGAGTCTTGCCATTCTCATACACCCGTCAAGTAAGAATGTCCGACAACAGCAGTGCACTGTAGCACTGCTGCTGTTATTACTGTTTAACAGGCCCTTTCTCATTGCCCTTTCAGAAGTTAAGTTTTTGGTCTCCTTTAATACACTTCTTAGTAGAAAATGTTCCTATTTAGAAGCAGCAAAATCTTAACATGACTGAGATATTACCTAGAAAAAAAGGCTCCGCCTAGTACAACATACATTCCCAAGAATTCTTGTTTACTGGAACAGAAAAACATTGTTTCAGTGCCCACCACCGGTTCAGTAAACAGTGTGCAGCACCAGTATTTATAGCTGTGCTTTTAGGTTTAGTTTCATAGAGACATCACCACATACAGACACTTCCTGCTACCACAATGGCATTGGCTACAAGAGCTCCCTGCACTCACGCAAGTCAACAGGAGGGGACGGGGGAACACAGAAATAGTGCCAACAGTACCTGCAGGTTTCAGCCTGCTTTGAGAAACAATGCCACTACCAATGCTTCCCTCAACATCATCCTTTCCCTCCCCTGCAAAACAGCTTTGGAATCTGTTAGCCTACTTCAACCAGATTAGGAAGAAACCTAGGAAGCATGAAAAAAACCCTCAGAGGGGTCAAGAGGCTGGGGAAGGAGAGGCAGTCAAAACTCACTCTGTGGCCAGCTGGCTCCTGCTAAGTGGAGGAGTATGCACACAGTTTAAAAACAACATTGTTCCAGCGGGGAGACTCCAATATATTCCCCCTAAGACAGTGCTCTAAAGAAATACTATTCCCCTAAGTACCACTGTGGGCCAAAAGAACCTCAGACAACAGCACGACACTGCACATCCATGGCACGGTCACTGCCTGGCCTGAGCAGGGAAGTCTGGCAAGGAGGAGGACAAGCCCAGAGGAAATCACAGTAACCAGTTAAACTGATGGGTCACAGAGGGCAGTTGATGTGCTGACGTACATCCCACCAGCAAGCAGAAGCCCACATATTTCTACAAGATGCTGTACTCTAATGCTATCAAAGGAAACAATCATCAGCCACTCCTACCCATGACAAAATAGCTTTTTAACAAGGAGAGCCAAAGCTTCCTGTGACCAGGAGAGAAGAAAAAGTTGAGTAACCTCTACCCATATTCCTAGAAGTCAAACATTTGGATGCCTCAAGCAAGCATAAGACTTTGCTTCTAACGGGATCTTTGTAAAGGAAGGCTTAAATGAGCATACCTACATAGGTGACCATTAACAGGCACATTTGAGGTGAACTTTAAAGTAAGTCCATTTTCAATTAGCATTTACAGTGAACATTTTCCTCATCATTCCTAATAAAAAGCTTGCCTAGCAATAAAGCCATTTTGCAAAACCATCGGCACGGTGGTTTTCATTTTCCTGCTAGCTCAGGAAAGGCACTTCTACCTTCACTTCCCCCCACCCCTTCTCTCCAAGCAACAGGAATAGGTGAACAAGGTAAAAACACTACCAGGAATGAAACAAGCCACATTAAGGCAAGAAGCAGCCAGATATGGATGTGCTGATTCCTGTGTACTAATTACTGACAACTGATGTAACGGGGGAAAAAAAGAATCACACAAGCTGTGCTTCTGAACTCTGTCTCCCTAAAATTCTTCCTAACTCCACTCCAGAGAAATCCTTTACCTGGCTTCTCTTTCTTGCATTAAGACCTCAGTCTTCTCCTTCAGAAGAAAAGGTCCTGTGTATCCTTAAGGAAACTTGGGACTCTACACTGTACGTCAGCTCCAAGTTTGCCTTTACCAAACCCTCGGAAGTTACACAGTTACTACACCCCTATCGGCAGCACTCTGCAGACTGAAGTCCTGTCCTTTTCAACAGGTTGATCCCATTTAATCACAACGAAAAAGAGTCACACTTGCTATGCACCGGGTTTGAGCACAGGGATGACAACAGAGCGTTTCGTTTGCCTTTCCACTGATAGTAAAGTAGAAACTAAACCCCGCCCCTCCCAAAAAAACCTCAAAACAAACAAACCGCACTAAATGTGGAAGCATTACTAAAGCAGTATTCCTTATGGATAGAAAAGTTGTGCCAAGACTTTAACATTCAGGAGCGGCACACGCGGTTCCAGCAGCCCGTCCCGGGGGAGATGCCCGGCAGGTGCCGGGAGGAGGCTGATCCCGATCCCGATCCCGGCCGTGCGGGCCGATGAGGCACCCGCGGGCTCCCGCCCAGCTCCCGGCGCGTCACGGCCGGCGCCGCGCGGCTCCCCCGGCCCGCGGGGGAGGAGGAGGAGGCGGCCCGGCCTGACTCACCGCGGGGCGGGGGGGCGAGNGGGCAGGCACTGATCTCCGCTCCCTGGTGACCAGGGACAGCACCCAGGGAACGGCTGGAGCTGTGTCAGGGGAGGGTTAGGGTGGATGTCAGGGAAAGGTTCTTCCCCCAGAGGGTGCTGGGGCACTGAACAGGCTCCCCAGGGAATGGTCACAGCCCCAAGGCTGCCAGAGCTCCAGGAGTGTTTGGACAACAACCTCAGGCACAGGGTGGGATTGTTGGGAGCGGTCTTGCGCAGAGCCGGGAATTGGGACTCGGTGATCCTTTGGGGGGTGCCTTCCAACTCAGGGCGTATTCCGTGATTCGGGGATACGGCATCGCGCGGCGTGGGTGGGCGCTTCTCCGTGCCTGTCAGTGCGGACACACGTGGCCACGGGTGCACACAGGTGTCCGTGTGTCCGTGTGTCCATGCGCGGCCCTGCGCGGTCCCCGTGGCCATCCCGCTCGGGGCTGCGCGGGCACGGCGCTGGACGGAGACGGCGCGGGGGCGCGCAGGCGGGGGGCAGCGCCTGAGGCGTTTGGGGTCCGGGCGTTCCGTGTGAGGTGAGAGCGCGGGGCTGAGGAGGTGCGGGGTGTCGCTGAGGGGCTGTGGGGTGCTGAGGGGGTGCGGGGTACCACTGAGGGGGTGCGGAGTGCTGAGGGGCTGCGGGGTGTCGCGGAGGGGGTGCAGGGTGGGTGTGTGCACTGGCGCGGTCACTCTTATTTCTTCCCACTTTTTTATCGTCGGCACTTTAATTCCCGCCCTGTCCTCCAGTTCCCACCCCCCAGGGCATTTAGTTTTCGCCGCTGCTGTCTCGCTGCTGCCTCATTTCGCTGCCGCTGCCCGTATCTCTCTCTCAGCTTCTTGCCTGTGTCCTCTTCCTTTTCCCTGTCCTTCTCCCAGTTTTTGTACAGTCTCCTCGAGTGTAGTTTCGGTGATGTTTCTGCTCTCTTTTGCAGTTTGCACACACAAGCACCCCATGTTTATTCCACTTTCTCCCCATATCACTTTCTGCTTGTGTCTATCATTTTCTCCCAGATGGATGCCTGGACTGGATCATCAGGGACATGGCCTTCTCCACTTTCTCTGCAGGCAACGAAAAAAGTGTTTCTACACACACAAAGTTTTGCCTTACTTCTCTGTATACCTGAACACTCAAGGGCATGGTCCTGGTTGTTTTTTCCTTTATCCACCCTCCTGATCTCCACTTCTCAACAATTCCTTGACAGTTCTTACAGCTAAAGTGAAGGTCTTTGGAGAGCATCCTTTGCTGAACATCCCGGAGACAGCAAAGCCAGCTGCTATTACAGTTCTCCTCACTGCATCCCACTGTACACATAAGAAATAAAAAATAGGTTTTTATCCCATAGCTTTTAATCCTCAATGCTATGTTCATTACATTACTTTAAGAATATGTCACTCTGTTTCCCTTTCATTTTTCAAGGTACAGGAAAATTTCTAAGAGGATGCTCATTGGAATTAATTTCAAGAGAATAGCTTAATTATGTTATGGCAAACATATAACCAAGACACTGACATGCACTTGATACATCAAATTTACTTTCAGTGAAGTTGTTAGTTAATTTTTTCTTCCTCGAGTTAATTTTAGAGTTTACTGAAAAACCCATTCAACAAAAAACTACAGTATACAAACTGTGAAATGTACTGTTACAGAAAATTGGCAATGCATTCCCCTGGGTTTTTTCTTTAATTTTTATAAGAAAAAAAAAAAAAAGTTGAGTAATCTCTTTTTTCCTTTTCTTGCTGTCAATTTACAATACATTTCCTCTTCTTCAGTATTCAAAGTTCTTTCAAGAATTATATTGGAAGAAATTAATCCACCAATACAGGTAACAAAAGCTTTTGCATGGGGAAAGTAATTTCTGCCCCTCTACCTTCTCTGAATACTTCCCATCAACTTATTGTAAATTACTATTTTATAGAACTTAGAACAACACAGAATCACAGATTGGTTGAGATTGGCTTGTCCTTCATGTGTCTGGAAATCCAGGATTAGTTGTTCCATACCTTCCCCGTGGATCTAGGTGAGGCTGACTGGCCTGTTATTCCCTTGGTCCTTCTTCTTGCCCATGCTGAAGATGGGAGTGATGTTTGCTTTCCTTCAGTGTATCCAGAGCTGCCTTGCAGTGACATCTCCCAGCTCCCTCAGCATTCATGGATGCATCCCATCCAGGCCCATGGACTCACACGTGTCCAATTTGCCTGAGTATTCCTTGAGGGAATCCTCTTCCACCAAGGCTGCATCTCCTGTGTTACAGCCTTCCTCTCTGCTCTCAGGGACCTGGGGTTCCTGCAGGTTGCTCCTGCTTGTAAAGACTGAGGGAAAGGTGGATTCAGTAGCTCAGTCTTTTCCCTGTCCTGTGGCACCAGGTCCCCTGTCCCGTTTGGTAGTGGGCTCCCATTTTCCCTAATGTTCCTTTTGCCATTTACTTATGGAAGTGCTCCTTTTTGCCTTTGATACCCTTCACCAGATTCATTTCCTTTTGGCATTTCCTTTGGTTTTCCTGACATAATCCCTGAATGCTTGGACATTGTCTCTGTATTCCCCACAGATTACACAAACCTGCCCTCTCTCTGCTTCCTTTCTAAGTAAACTGGAAGCTCAGACCCCTTAAGTGTAGGGATAATTTAATATTTCTTAATTAGATGATCACAAATTTCTCCTCTCACAGGATGCTGCCCTTTTTTCAGCAGATGAGCTGGTTTGCAATCATTCCTTCCATCCTCCTCACTTCATGTGCAATTCTTCAACATATTATGTAGCCCTCAGACTGGATGCAGAGTCATTCATTCCCTTCTTTCCCCAGGATCCTGTGGGGATTAAACCAACCCCACTGAATTTGGGGTGCTGAGAACTGGCAAAATCATCCCGTAAGATTTCTGGATCCCATAGGTAGAGTTTATTTGGTGATTNAAGGAACATCTTTAATATTGGAATGGAGGCAGTTTTACAGAATCTACTGAGTTAAGGGTTGGGGTTTTTTTGGAAGATTTTCATTGAGGGGGAAAACCCCAAACCTGACACTTTAATGGGAAGTATTGTGAATTCTTTAATCTAAAAGGAATCAAAATGGTTTAGAGATCAAATATCTGCAGGTCCAGCAGTCAAATGCAAAATGCTGTTCCACCAAGCAGAACGCTTCAGAGCAAAGGAGGGATTTCTCATTAAAGCTGTAGCAGGTGAGCTGGGAAAAGGCAACAAAGTTACAGTCAGAGGAACTGACAGTTACTGTGGCTG